>JBAMBK010001940.1:0-175530 GCA_037043435.1 Drosophila suboccidentalis
AGCAATGGCAAAACTCGTGCTGCCGCTCTCCGCGACTGCGAATGCGAAACAAAAGAGCAGCGCCAAACAGCGATGAGTGCTGAGCAAAATGCAGGCACGCAAACAGAGCTAAATGCACGATGACCGATGCGACGGAGACGGAGACGGCGGCAGAGCACAGCACAGGCCGTAGCTGCAGACGCAGCTACAGAAGTAGAGACTCGGCCGGGCTGTCTAAAACACTAACAACAACAACAACTAGTGACTGTCGAGTGGGGCGGTGTGGGGAGTTGTGGGCGTTCGGTCGGTCGGTTGGTCGCTCGGTCGATCTGTCGGCCAGTTGGTCGTTTTGGGGGGCTACGTGCAATGAACCCATTTCACAGCCACTACAACTACAATTGCACACACTACACGCACACCGTTGCGTTTGTATTGGTGCAGAGTGCACCCACTGCATACACACATTCATACATATGTATGTATTTACGTTTTGCCAAACGCAATACACAGCAGCAACTGCAGCAACAACAACACAACAGCAACGCCAACAAATGTAGGCGAGAAATCGTCCAACAGTTTAGCCATTGCAATAGGGTGCTTCACTGTTTCGTAGGGTGATCTTGATAAAATCACGGTTTTGTTTGTGGATTACAAATTAGTTAGTTCAACAAATTTTTTTAAAACAAATCAGAAAAATAAAAGAAAAACTATATATACAAATATTTAAAATGTATTAATATTTCATAAAATTTAAAACTAAATTATATACAATAATAAAAAGGTTAATTTTATACTTTTTTATTGGTAAAACTCGATATATCGTTATTATTTGGATACGTATCGACAGCTTGATTCATTTTTTGTCGGTTTTGTATACTTTTTATACATTACTACTTTTGATTTAATTAGGAAGATAAATCTGAATGGAGACATAACTATAAAATATTCGACTTGTGTGGGTCAAAGTTTGGATTGGTTTTATGACCAATAGAAACGGGAAGTGCCTACTTATAACAGATATCTAATGTGAGCTTCCCTCAGTGGCTGTGGAACATATTGGCTGGGGGCATAATTTAGTCATGAATTGGCTTTAGATTGTTGTGGATTGTGGGCTGAGGGTCGCATTGAGAGATCATGGATTCCTTATCGTAAGTACGCACAGTTTCTTCATCAATTATTCAAGGGCATGACACTGGGCCAACTGATGATGCCCATTGAGTAGCCCTTCCTTAGATTTTATTCTATTCCATGCCGTTCCCTGTCATTCCTTTTAGTATTTCTAATGCTGTTGTTAATGTTTTTAATGTTTTTGTCGTTTTATTGGCTACTGTTGTTCTTTTTTTTTCTATTTCTTTGGGTGGAGATATCTGAGGGCATCTGTGGGATTCTATGTGAACGCACACGCACTTATCTGGAAGCGGTGTCTTTAATTTTTACGACTGCATAAATGGTCCTGAGCACTCCCCCGACTCCCCGGGACCTCTGTTCGGTCCAGGGCCAACGTAATTTGCTAGATTAGAATTAATTTCGAGGCTCGCACTCTGCGCATAGGCAAACTTGGACACTAAAATGAGAAGCAGAGGCAGAAGCAGAGGAGAGATGCAAAGTGAAGAAGAAGTGGAGAACGTAATGTATTTGAAGCTGAGGTTGAGGTTGAGACAGACAGGGAGGGGGAGAGAGAGACAGAGAGACAGGCAGTCAGGCTCCACATCAATTGTCGTTCTGAAGATGGGCTTGAAACTGCCATTGCGTGGGCTACGGCCTCTCTAGAGGGGGCGTGGCGGGCTAGTGGTGTGTGTGTGTGTGTGTATGTGTGTGAGTTGCCTTTGTTGGGTTTTTATTTTCATTTATGCTTTTTAAGTGCTTCATTAAAATCGCGTATGGCCACGGCTCGGGCTTGGGGTCGCTGCTGGGGTCTCTGAGTCTGAGTCTGAGTCTCTCTCACTGACACTGGGGCGGACAGACCTTTGTCAGCGTCATCAAGCACCGATACACCGACACACACTCAGACACTCACACTCACGAAATAAAAAGTATCTTTCAGATACATGTCCAAAACGTAAAGAAAGCAAAGCCTAAAAAACGCACGACAACGCTAAAAAGAAATAATAATAATAAAAATAATACAAAAACAAGTAAGAATATGCCACATGGGGTATGCTCAACCTGCAGCTACTCTGTAAAAATACTTTTTTTTTGATAACTTTTGCAATTATTTTTGCGATTCTGAAGAAATTTTCTGTAAATAATAAAGATGCAAAATAAGCGAGTTTAGTATGCTCAACTAACAGATACCCTAAAAGATACTTTGTTTAATATTAATCATAAATACAGCGTTGTTTATACAGTGGTTGGATTAGATACCCTGTAAATAGAAAACTTTATTGAATAATTTTATTTTAAAGGAGATTCAGAGATATTTTCAATTTAGGACAGCCTTGTTGTCAATTTTATGGCTACAGGGTATTTAAGAAAAAAAGCTACAAAAATAAAAGAAGAATTATAAGCAAACATGTTTTTCACTCGACTCTCTTGGCCTGGCCCCAACTTCAGCCACAAAGTCGCAGCTTCAACTCCGGTTTCTGTCCCACATGTGTGTGTCTGTGTGTGTGTCTCTGTGTGTGTGTGTGTTTTTCTTGGCCTGCGTGGCAATAAGTGTGCCCCGTGTGCAAAAAAAAGAAGAGAATTTAAGTATCTGCCGCTTGTTGTTGTCTGCTGTTTATATATTTTTTTAAGGTGCGCATATAAAGAGGCCTTCTTAACTGCCAGACTCCGTCCACACGGAGTCGACAGATCCCAGTTTCAGGCAACGTCCAAAGATAACACCAGCAACAACAGCAACAATGATGGTGAGACTGCAGTCCAATCCAGTTGGCCACTTGGCAAAACTCCTTTTCATCCTCAAATCACATACAGTAGCAAAAAATTTCGACAGTTATTTACGATTAGCACAGAAGATACGAGACATGACATGCGCTCAGATGCCGCTCTGCCCAGATGCAGATGCTTTTGGGCCAAGATCACGAGCGGGAGTGGAGGGGGAAGAGGCAGCCTTCTGGCTACTGTTGCATGCCCCGCAGTCACACAGCGGGTAAGCAAAACGCAAAAAGCCAACTCCAAATGGAGTCCCAACTGTTGCCCACTTCCATTTTGAAGAGACCCAAGACCCAAAAGCATCTCAAGTCTTTGTTTACCTTTCGGTTTTGCACAGTCTTCCCGGGAATGGAGACAGATCTTCATTTTTATGAGCTTCGTTTGACGATCAATTAAATGCTTCTGACACTTTTTCAAAAACCTTTTCTCTGTTCTTCCAAAAAAGTAAAAAAAGAATATGGCGAGCAGACTAAACAAAAGCGATAAACAACAGGATGAATTGTATTTTAAATCTTTCTTCTTTTGTTCACTCTTCTCAACAGTTGAAATTTTGTATACTCATAATTTTTATTTTATATATAAAGTTCAGAAAATATAAGAAGACTTAATATCTGTTCCATATAAAATTGTATTCCGATGCGACAGTTTTTTAAATATTATTTTATTTTTTTAAATATTATTTCTGAAAGTAAAAGAGTTCAAACTATTTTCTTATTTATTTATTATTATATATCATAAATAATTTAATGCAATAGTTACAATTAGTTTTGTAGGAAATTTTCTAAAAAATGTTATAGATTTCGAACCTTAATTTTGTGTTAAAGTATTAAATCTATTTATTTAATATATTCTATATTATATTATTACTATTGCATTTTTTTTTTGTTTATACTAATTTCATTTTTAATTTTTAATTTTTTTTTATATTTTATTATTTTTTTTTTTAATTTATTTTGTTGATTTTTCTTGAAATTATTACATTTAGCAGCTCAGATATATAATATTTCCCAGAAGTTATACGAGTTAAGCTTTGAAATTTAGTACGTACACTCTCAATAAACTATTAAATGCAAAAGTGCAAATTTTAAACAATTTCGACCGAAAATATCTATAAAATAAATACTTAGCTTGAAACAGAAGGAAAACGAATAAAGCTTGAAAACATTTCGAATGGTTCGTATAATAAAAAATGTATATTTACGAGCGTGTAACTCGATCGCCAGCGGGTTTAAGCTCTATATACTATACTATATATACAAGTACAATTACCTAAATGAGGTCATTCCAAATTGCGGCCAATCTTTAAGGCCAACAAAGCGAAATTTATGGGATTTGGCGGAGGAGAGGCGGCAACTCCACGAGCTGACAGCCTGTTGAATAAATTAGTTGGCGATAATAATAAGAGGCAACAATCGTGTGCATTTTCTTTATTTTCATTTCCATTTTCACGATATACGAGTGGTAGAGAATGGGCAAAAGAATTTATTGACTCATGCGTCCTGTTGCGTGCCATGCAATTCAAATGGGGCGGTGGGCTGAAGGGGGAAGAAGGGGGAAGATGGGGGCGTGGCAATTGCAGCTCTCCTGCATTGCGTGCATTTTAATACACTTTATCATTTGCCTGCTGTGCACTTTGTTATTTTTTCTTTTATTACTTATATTTGCTATAATTTTCCACGCTGGTGCGTCGTAAATAACCGTTGAGATGGCATTGAATGAGCTAGAGATACCACGTAAAATACGATAAAGTATCTAAATTTTAGTATCGCCAGTGAAAAAGTCAGCGAAAGTCAGAGAAATTGATTGAAGTAAGAGATTTAAATGAAATTAATGTATTAATTGATTATAATTGTAGAATATAATGAATTAATTGATTATAATAATTTAAGAATATAATGAAAATTAATGTGAACAAATCAAAGAGAAATAACTCTAAAGGTGAACAAATGATTTGAATCAAAATTTTAATATTTTTATAATTAATTAATATTAATATTAATAAAAGCAAGTGGTTAAAATTATTTAAATTATTATTTTTTTTCAATTTAAACTTTAATTTAAGATTACCTCTGCCCCTTGGCAATCATAATCCTCTGCTTGAGTGTCAATTACAGGGTATTGCATAGACCAATAAAATGCACAGCTGGGCTTGCAGCTCCAAGTGGGTGGGCGGGGGTGTAGGGGCGTGCCCTGAGGGAAAAAGGGCGGCTAAGTGGAAATGCAATAATTATAATTAAATGCATTTTTACGTGCCGTTTTTCCGTTTCGAGCTTTTTCTCTATGCAAATAAATAATTGCACACCTTTCCCGAGCTGAACTGAACTTACTCGTAACAACAACAACAACAACGATACCCACAATTAATTGCATTCAAGTTTTTGCATATTTCAAATATCATAAAAATGCCACAATATCATTAAAAGCAAATTTAAGTATGCCGTTGAATTTATGCATTATACCCAATTTATTAAAATACTTAATTAACCATGCATATTGAAGAAAATCTACAATAATTTCACAGTTGGAAAATTGTAATTGAAACAATTTGTTAGGTATGTTATTAGGAAAAGCTATCAAATTTGTTAGGCAATTTATTTTTAACGAAATATTCACAATTAGTTCAAAATTTAGTTATGAAATTTCGTAGCAATTTTACTTTGATTTTATTTGAATCTTAATTAAATATTGATCGTTATATATGCTAATTCTTTAAAATATATTTGTACTATATCTTTTATATCAATTCATGTGTAATGGCATCCACATATATACATATATGTATACCTCTCATTTTTTGTATTATTGTAATTGCCATAAGGTCAAATTGCGTGCAGTAGAGGGGAAAAATACATAAAGCAAAAATAAAAGGAGCAAAAAAAGCGAAATAAATTCAAATTGCTTTTGGCACCAAATCAAAATGCAGCATAAAAAAATGTGAAATGTGCAGTGCAAAAAAGGAACGAACAACAAAACAAAACAAAAATTGGTACGAAATATGCTAAAAGCGAAGCACAACAAAAACACAAACAAAAACAAGCAAAACTAATTCACTTTAATACAACAAAGTGTGTACACACTATGAAAACTTGTTAAACTTAATGGAAATGCACACTAGAATTTTAAAAGGAGTTTTCAGATTTTAGTTTATCATTTGCAAAATCCAAATACAAAATAAAAATAACTAATATAATCATGAAGAATACAAATAGTAAATAAAAGCATCTAAAATGTATCAATGTGTATGCATATTATTTACTTTAAATAAAAACAATTAAGCTTATAAAACGTACATTTATTATTTACTCCAAACAAAATAAATTAATATAAATAATACATTTTTTATACATTAATTAGTAAATATTAAGTTATTATATTATATTTTAGCTAAAAACTATTTTAGTTGTTGTTAGTCAATAAGTTTTTTAGTTGTTGTCAGCTCATAAGTTTTTTAGTAAACTCTCAATATAATATTCAATTAAAATACGATTTTAGTTTTAAATATTAATATAATATGTATTTTAAAGTCATGCGATCGCTTAAGGTATTAGTTGAAAGGTTGTTTAGCTGCTTTAAGGCAAAATCAAAAGTGGATACATTTATGCAGATAAATTTATAAACATATCGGATATATTTTATTATATATATGTGCAACACGTTCCTTATAGCTGATGTGCCCTGTAGTCGAGGCTCTTCGCATGCATGTAAAAAATAAAAAATCAGTTTTAATAAACGTGTCAGGCAACAAAGAGGCAACGGTAGCTGCTACGTGTCCATGCCACGTATGTGTGTGTGTGTGTGAGAGAGTGTGTGCGTACAAGTGTGTGTGTGTGTGGTGTGTGTGTGTGTGGTGTGTGTGTGTGTGGTGTGTGTGTGCGTGCATGCAACGCATTAATTATGAATTTAATTCACTGGGGCCGTTCGTTAGGGCAACAACAGCAACAACAGCAGCAACAGCAACAGCAGCAACTATTGAGGGACAATCGGTTTGTTGCACGATCTGTTGTGGGGCAGCGGGGTGATTAAAGTGTAGTGGGGATTACTGGCTGAAGGGGGCGAGGGGAAGGGGCAAGAGGGAGCTTTGGCCACTTGCGATGCGGTCGCAACGGCAAACGGCACTTTGACGAGGGTCTGCAAGAGTCAAGAAGGGGCTTGTGGCTAGGGGGAGGGGGGGGGGGGGTTGGGTGAAATGTGGCAAGTGGCAAAGTCAACAAATGTGCAACGGACACAATTTTCTCAATGCACAAACATGAGGCGGAGCCCGCGGCCAAATGGTGTGCACTCCTCAACATGCCGCGCCCCCTTTTCGTGCCGCCTCTCTCCGCTCCTCCCCTTTTACCCCTTCCTCGCCAACCACTGTCAGTTTTGTTGTTGTCTGTTCTGCCACTTTTTTCGTTGTTGTTGTTGTTGTTCTTGTTGCTGTTTTGTAATTTTTCATTGGAAATATCGCGCTACGCACTTGATTGCAGCATTTAATTAAAGCAACAGCAACAACCCAACCAGCAACAACAACAACTGAAGCAACAACAACAACAACAGCCTGAGGCAACAACTAAAAACTGAACAACATGTTGCCGAGATATTTATGCGCAACACTTGACAGATTTATTTATGCGATGCTGGGGTTATGTTATTCTTTTTGTTTTGTGTCTTGATTTTAGCCAACATCAAAACGAAGCCAAAAACAATTAAGAGTACAAGACAAAAGGCAGAAGACTGAAGACTGAAGACAGTAGACGGAAGAGAAGAAACGGCCTGGAGTAGAGAAGACAAGCGAAAAGATGAGTAGGGATCAGTTCAGAAGAAAGCATCTTATGCTTAAGTGAAGCTTACGATTAATCGAACTTATTGTTATTATTTATTATTACAGATATCTGAAACTGTCTAGAAGTCTAGAAGTATTACCTTGGATCAGTTTCAGAATGAACATCTAGAATAGGATTTCTGTTATAATTTTGAATATTCCAAAACTGTTCCAACTTTGCACTGATTTCTAGTATTCACCTGTGATATTTGGGCAAAACTATGAGATAATCAAATATATAATATTAACAAAATATTTATATTTATCCAAGTCCCCCGAGTTAATCATTTTTGGACATTCCTTGGTTGCCTTAGATAAATATTTGAATGTCTGCCAGCCCACGAGAGCATGGAAATATTTGAATTTCTGGCAAACCCCAAAATATGTACGAGCTTAGGCATTGAAATCGACTTTTCCATATTCAATTTCATATTTCTAGCACCCAATTCCCATTCCGATTCCATGGGCTTCGATCAGGAGGCTTCACTGCTGGTGCATCGAAGTTGCCCCCATAAATCACAACACATTTTCATTTCTCATCTTGGATTCTATGTTTTTTTTTTTGGCAACTTGAATTTTAATTAAAATAGAATGGTAAAGCCCAGAGCACTCCACTCCCAGTCCAAATCGAACCCAGTTCGTATCGAAACTAGAGAGATGGACTATATCAAAGATAACGACGAGTAAATGCCCTTAAATTTCTATTTACAAAGCAGAGAATATTGAACGAATCTATAAAGTTTGACTAAGATCTTTGTAATCTGAGAAATAAAAAGTTGTTCATTAAAAAACATTTAGCTTTCTGGCAATATTTTCAATCAATCAAAACTCAAAGAATAGAAAAGATGATAGGATACAAATTTGATTTAAAAGTTGAAATACTCTCTGGTAAGCGTATAAAGAGCGACAATTTCTCAAAATGTTGAAAGCAAAGAAAAGAAAATGTTTGAATCTGTTGCTAGTTTCGAAAATACATTGCCGCATTTTTCTAGCGCTCGAAAATTTTGGATACAACATAATTATATTGGAAGCTGGCCCATAAATCAAAGGCGTTGCGACGGCAACGAAGGAGCAGGCTTCGTAGGGGAAGGGAAAGGGGAGGGGAAAGGGGCAGGGGCAAGAGAACGATATGTAGGCGTTGCACTTCGACAATGGAACGGGTGGACCAAGTGATCGGGCGGGTATATTTGGAAAATGCGCGAGCGATGCGATGCGATGCGGAGAGTGGAAAAATCGTATTCAGCATTTGGCAGCATGTGGCAAGTACGCGAACTGAAAACGCTCCGTTGCAACTTGCAGCGAAGAGATGAAAATGATTTATGTTGCAGTTGCAGTTGCAGTTGCCTGTCGGTCCAACTGTCGCACAGTCTCTCCGCCTCCTCCTTCTGTCGACAGACACATCGACAAATAGACACATAGAGATAGAGATAGAGATAGAGATAGAGATAGAGATAGAGATAGAGATAGAGATAGAGATAGAGATAGAGATAGAGATAGAGATAGAGATAGAGACAGAAGATAAGTAGAAGAGCGGGATAGAGCATCCCATTTAACTGGGTGCGCAGCTGTGGTCGAGCACTGTACAGTGTACACACAATAAATTGAAATATGTTTCTTATTTTTAAAATTGCTGGCAACATATTTATTACACATAAGTAGCAGTGACAACTAACCAGATGAAAAGTCAAGTCAACAAAGCGACAGACAGACGGACAGACAGACGGACAGACAGACAGACGACCTCTTTACATTGTCAGAACAATGGCTGAATGATTTCATAGCCATGGAGATTGTGTTAGTTGGAGCAAATTTCGAATTTGGAAAACAATCTTCGGTCAAGTGTCCCCAGAGATTTGGGGAACAATAAGCAATAGATTTGTGAAGATTCAAATATTGAGAAATAATATCAGTTTAGGTTACAATCAAGCTATATGAATATCGATTATAACATGATAAATTCCCAAGTAAATTATACTGCAAATAATGGATCTTTAAAAAATTTACTGATAAAATAAATTGTAAAGAATTTATAGATTTTTGAATAAACAAATTTGTTTGCTTCCTTATTCTGTTGTATTTTTTCTATAAAACTATGAAAATTACATAATAATAATAAAATTTTGATGCAGAATCAATTTCCTCATGGAAATCGGTTCAGTTTTGACAAAGTAATGACAGTTTAAAGTTTTTGAAAAAATGTCAAGGTGTAAGTATGTAAAAAATTATCATTTTTGGAAGAAAAAATGCAATTTTCCAAGTGAATAAAATTATAATAAGTTATAATATTATATTATATTTAGGGTATTCAGAAACTCTGATATTTGTGTTATTTTTTTTACTATATTATATTATTATTATTTTACTCTATTATATTATTATTTTGCTAGATTTTGATATAAGTATATGAATTAGTCTCTACAAATACTTGAGATGACGAGTAATTTCTCATTTTTAATAACTTTTAGGCGAGTTCATTGTTTTAGGAGCATAGGAGATGACCAATTTTTTAGTTTGAGATTTGTTTGATTTATTCAAGGATTTGTTAATGACATTGCGACAAATGACTGAACATTCCAACTGACTTAATGCCACACAAATCAAAAAAGATTGACAGACTGTTCAGAATACTTTTAGTACCAAAGACAATGCTTCGTTCTATGCTTTAAAACGATGCGTACTTAATATATTTGTATTTTATTTTAGTTTTGTTTTGCTTTGTTTTTTATTTGATGCTGCGTCGCGTTGTGTCAAATGATCCATTTGCTTGCTTGAAATATTACAAATTGCTGTGGTTCAGTTTGGCTGGATTCGGATTTGGGTTTCAGGTCAGCCAGAGTGGGGCTGGGGCTGGGGAAGGTCAGGCAAGTCGTAAACTAAAATTTGTTATTTATTTGGAAACGCGTTGACACTAGAATGGGGCTGGGGCAAGTGGCATAAATATTCCTATAATATGTACAGAGTGTTCCTAGCTGACGTCGACTCGTATCTTGTGCACTTTATGTTCCATGTAGCCTCTGGTATTGGATTACACATGGCAAGTTCTTCCGATGGGGATTTTGAAATATGCTCGGCGATAAAACTAACATTTTCTTGTCGTCATTTTTCATATTTTATTGAGTTGAATTATTGTTTCGTCAGTTGGCCATTACGTAATGCGGTCCCAAAGGCTCCTAACTCCTAACTCGCATATAAAATGAGTATAAAATATCACAGATGAATTATGTATAATTGTCGTGATATTATTCTGTCAACAATTTATTCTCACTCTCTGGCTCAGCGATAAGAAGACGAGAATTATGGAAATGAGAAAGTTAAGTCATAAAAAAGTAGCATAAAGATTGAAATCTTTCATTTTCCCGAGGAAAATCAGCTACAGTTTGTGGCTGAATAAGTTAAGTTTAATATTACTTTAGAGTAGCCTGGAAGGCTTTAGGTGAAAGTGGGAAATTTTGCATTAAATGGAATACATTTTCTAGACAGTTTTCTTGGCCTAATAAATCTACATATTTTGTTTTCGATTTGTGATTATTTTATATTCTATTTAGGAACACAAAAAGTGATTCTTTTCAATTTTTGGACTGGCAAAGAAGTTGACTGGCAAGATTTTTTTGGCCAGCTGGGAAAGTCGGCATCGTAATAAGTATGCCGGCATATGGTGTAAATTTCACAAATCCGGAAATAAATCTTA
The DNA here is from genome assembly GCA_037043435.1 of Drosophila suboccidentalis. Classification (NCBI taxonomy): domain Eukaryota; kingdom Metazoa; phylum Arthropoda; class Insecta; order Diptera; family Drosophilidae; genus Drosophila; species Drosophila suboccidentalis. The sequence continues at coordinate 11,343 of JBAMBK010001940.1, forward strand.
GTTATGCCTTTTTAAAGCCTTCAACAAAAGAAATCACACAACGCGCGCGATAAAAATGAAAAACTATAAATTGCGTCATAATTTCCATCGCTGAAAGCCGGCGTGTAAACAAAAGGAAAATTGTAAAGAAATTTTCGTGAAAAATCTTTGTGCTGGGGTTGCTGTTGCTAGGCAGATTTTCCACACTCTGTGCCTCTCTCCCTCTCTCGCTCACTGGTTGAGCTGACGAGATAATCAGCAAATGCTTGTTGTTATTGCCAGGGTATACACCCAGTCTGCAGTTCTTGTTTGTAGGGTTACTCGGTTATCGAGTGTCGTCTCACCTTTTGTCATGCAAATGCCTGAAGTGAAGCTTGAGATTCGCCCGTCGCCTGGGAAAAGCGCTTTATTAAATATCTATAAATCAGCGGGCCCAAAAGAAGTTTATTGTTACGCAAATTTCGTGATTTCAAAGGAAAATAGCAATAGAAAATAGTTTCCTTACAATTGGGAGACAAAAGACGTTGCGCTGAGAAATTGCAATCTATCAATAAAGCTGCCTGTCCCCCTTGAAAATAAGGGTCGAGTGCAGGGTGTCGAGTGTAGGGTGTAGGGTATAGGGTATAGGGCTGCACCCTCTGCGAGTCTAGACTCTAGACATAACGGTGCGAATAGGGTTCTTTCCCCTCCCCTCCCCTCTCCCTCTCCCTGCACCTCTTCATCACCCTGTCTGGCGCAATGACAACAATAACAAACAAGACTTTGGTTCACCCTTGAGTGAAGTTTTCCTCGGCTTTTCCACGACAAGTCCCAAGGGTTATTTTCTTATTTTTTAGTAGTAGTTAAAGGTAGATGCATTACAACAACAACAACAACAGCAACAACAACAATGCATTTCATTCTGCGTTACAACTTTTCTTTACAACTTGTTGTTGTCGTTCTTTTCTTTGCTTTCCTATTCATTTTTTTCTTTCTTTTCTTTTCTTTTCTTCTTTTTTTTTTGTTGTATGTGTTCTCTTGAGATTTTTCTTTTGAAATTCGTCTCGGCTGTGGTTTCCAGTTTTTGGGGGCGCGGTCGGGCAGTTCTCATATTACAAATATTCAGCTAAACATATGAGATACACAGATGCAGATGCAGATACAGATACTCAGATACAACTATCTCCGGCTGTTGCTTACCTGGACAGAGTCCAGTGTTCACAGTTCATAGTTAACCCTTGCCTGTAACTTTTCCCCTTTACTTTCCAGTTTCCCTTGAATTTCTCCCCTTGTTTCCCTCCTTCTCCTCCTTGCAGTTCATTGTTTTTCACGCGCAGTTATTAATTACGCATCAAAAGATACCGATCTGCAATTTGTTGTTGTTGTTGTTGTTGCTGTTGTTGTTGTTGTTTTTGGACCCCCCGCCTACTGAGGGAGCTCTTCTATCCCGGAACTCTGCTGCTGATTTGTTGGTTTGCTTTTAATGGGTTTTATCTTCGATCTTCCCGGCGCCAATTTGCATATTATGAAATTATGTAAATTACCTTAAATGCAGCATAAAAGCCACCTCCAATTCCAATTCCAATTTTAATTCCAGTTCCAATTCCCCACACACACAGTAGTCTCATTTTCTCCCCCTCTCTATTAATTATACCACTTAGATCTGTGCTGGAATATTTCGATATGGCTGCAGCTTAATTTAATAATATTTCAGTAAAGTTAATTGTGCCTGGAAAATTAGTGGACTGATTAAAAAGTGCTTCATTAATTAGTTGCCGGCATCAATCGATGGGCTTAAATGGGATTAAATTAATAAGCTGCATTAAAGTAAGAATCAAATTCCATGATTCTGTTTTCTAGAGATTATTGCTATGGAAACTATATCAAAAAGTAAAACGATTTGTTTAAATTGAACATAGACAGAATAATTTCTACAACATTTTATTAAAATGATTTAGAAACTAACTGAAATCATATAGAGAGAATAGAACAGAGAAAACTAAAACATCATCTTAATTTTAATATATTCATGAGCTTTCAAAACTTGCCAAAATGGTATTTTAATTTGAATAAAATAAGTTGCAAATAAAGAAGGGAAATTAAAGAAAGTAAGTACAAAGAAATTGTGTTGTTTATTGAATGGTTTAACATGGTTGCATAATACAGTGTTTATTTTTAGTTAGTTAGTTAGGTTGGCTGAGTAATTAAGCATATGACAGAGTTCATGGCACAGCATCCACAGATGCTTCGAGTTGAACTCATCTCAACTGTGGGCAATTTAGAGGCAGAAATGGCAAAAAAAAACAAAAAGAAGCCTAAGAATGAATCTCATTTCCCGTGCACTGAGTTGGCTGGGAAGTGGTAAGTAGTAAGTGGCAACAACTTCGGACTAAATGGGAACTTTTGCGATGTGCCACTTACAGAAAATATGTGGTAATTATGCTGCCAGTTACAACAAACAATGAGACAGACAGACAGACAGAGAGACAGAAAGAGAGAGATAGGTAGACAGGGAGACAGACTGTGAAATAAGTGTATGTGGATTCTATTAATTGTGGAGCTAAACGGAGTTGTTCAAGTTGAAGACCAGTGGATTTTCACCGGAACCAGCGGCAAGTTTTTCCTACTAAGTGAGGGGGCCAGTCGAGGGGTGCAGTAGGGGGTAGGAGAAGGCCATTGGCCATTGGGGTTACGTAGGTTGCGGCCTGAAACTTTAAACATGACGTTTTGTACTTTTGTACTTGGCGATGACTGAGAGGCAACAGAGCGAACCGAACCGAACCGAACTCAGCAGCTGAACTGAGAACTGCGAACGGAGAACTGAACTGAACCGCATTGCAAACTCAGCTCAGCTGTTGTTCCAGTTGTTGTTGTGGTTGTTGTTCTGGTTGTTGTCGTTGTTGTGGGTTTCCGGTATTATGCCCATTTACAAAGGCGGCGAGAAAGGCAGCAACAACTTGAGAAGTTCTAAGGTTACAACAAAAAATGAAGCAGCCGCAGCAGCAGCAAGAAAGCAAACAATAATGACAGCAGCAACAACCAACTAGCAACAACAACAACCAGCAACCAGCAACAGCCACAACAACATTGAAGCTTCCATGGACAGTGGGCAAACCATTTAAAAAAAAAATCAGTCAAATATAAAAATTGTGTGAAATGTTGAGCAACTTTAAATAACTTGTAAAATCTAGTGAAATTGACCCTCTAAATTCTAAAATATAGTATCGAAATTATCATGAAATTGTCGACTTCATTATATATTAAACTAAATTGCGTTATACTTGCAACTTATTTTCTTAATGGATTAAAATAAATTTAATAAATAAATTAAATAAATTTAATTTCTTGAGCACTCGGATTGTGTTTCGTGCCCACTGTGCCCCGTCAGCTGAGCCGCCTTAATTGTGCCAAAGCATTGCAAGTACCCGTAGGTAGTAGTAGCGTCTCTTTGAAGACCCGTCTCTGGGCAAAGCGGCCAAAGCAACAGCTGATTGTCTTGAATGTGGAATGGCGGATGGAATGGGGAAGAGAAGAAGAAGAAGAGGTGTAGGGGGGTGGGGGATGGGGGGTACTAACCGCTGACGTTGACAATGTGGCAAGTACTCGAACTTATGCTGGCTGCTGGCGGCGTTTTGAGTTACCTCAAGCGCTACGCATAAAAATGAGATACCACCAGAGGAAGCCAGCCAGTTGCCCCTTGTTGCCAGTTGCCAGTTGCCACTTGCCCCTGTCCCTTAGGCCATGCCACAGTTTGTGATGTGAAGTGAGACTCCATTGGGCTCTGGCTTAACCTTCGCATTGTTGGGCAACAAAAGCGACCGAGAACTTGTTAAAAATGAGTGGAATTTCGCGCTGCGTTGCACTTGTGGCAAGAGTGGCAGGCACAGCAGTGGCAGGGGAGGAGGGTGGGTGTGGAAGGGGGGCATTTGAGGTATGCGGGCGCAGCGCAGGATGCAACGCCGTTTGCCAGCTGAGCTGAGCTGAGCCCTTGCCCCTGCCCCTGCCTCGTATATGTATGTGGCATTCAACTTGCGGCTGCGGCTGCGGTTGCCGCTTTATCATTGTTGCTGCCCGGCTTAAAAACCCAAGAAAAGAGCCAAAAAAAAAAAACAAAAGTGAAATAAAATAAAAATAAATAAATAAGCAATAAAGGGTTGCCACTTGCCCCTGCCCCTGCCACTTCCTCCTCTCCACACACCGACCCATATAATAAGCTTGATAAAAATCAACGCGCTTGTTTGAAAAATACTCGTAGAGTAAAATTGTTTTCATTGCATGCGGGAATTAGCCAGTTGCACAGTTGCACCTTTGCCCCCTTGCCCCCTTGTCCCTTAGTCGCCACAAAAAGAATTTTGGATTGGAATTTAATCTGCTGCAGCTACGACAACGGCAATTGGAATAAAAATCGGTTCTTGTGTGTGGCTTATAAATATACCCTAACCGAGGGTATAGGTATATAGGTATATATAGCTGATATACTCTTCATATTGTAAATATATGCACATATTGGAAATCCTATTCGTTTCAAGAGATATCTGGATATGTTTTTATTAATATTATTGACCTTCAACTTTACCATAATAATTACAATTTAAGTTGATCAAGATCAGTCCACAATCTATTCATATGTGTATATAAAAGTTTATATTAATTCACAAACTTTTGTAAAATATGTTTTAATTTATGGTTATCTAAACTTTTTCTAAAATCTACCTATTTTATCATATGTCTAAAATTGTGATAAACGTGAATTTATGGATATATTTGCCAGAAAATCCATTTTATGCACAGCGAATTGGAAATACTAAGAAAACAATATTTATTTGTAGGGTATTAAGTTGTCGAATGCTTGCTGCGAATTTTTCTTATTGTTCAGCCGTTTGTTGTTATTATGGTTGTCTTCTTTGGATAGATTCCTTGAGGGCGGGGTAACGGGGGCAAACTGACAAGACAAAGACGAAGGCGTCTTTCAAGTTGAACTACAGCCTCAACTTCAACTTCAGCTTCAGCTTCAACTTCAACTTCGTCTTCGTCATCGTCATCGGCTTATGTGCAACCAAGTTGAAGTTGCAACAATTTCAAACGCAACTCAGGGCCAAGTTTTAGGGAACAGCGGTGCGGTTGCCGTGAGGGGGGATTAATGTCAAGCCCAAGTTGAGAGCGCTAATAAGATACAAGATACTAGATACTAGATACAAGATACAAGTACTTCTTGCATTTATTTCTTTTGTTGCTGCTGCTGTTGTTGTTGTTGTTGTTGTTGTTATTGTTGTTACTGAAAACTTTGAAGGATTTGTGCAATTTTCTATAATTGAACCCAGTTAAAAGGATGTGTAGGACGGGTGTGTGTGTATGTGTGTGTGTATTGTGTGTGGTTGCTTCTTGTCAAAGCATTTTCGTGGCTTATTCCGCAGCCAGGGATTAGGCCGAGTGCGCTGATATGGCAACCCTCTCACGCATCAAGGATTTGTCTACTATTGTGTTCGCCAGCAACAAACAACGATTCAGTGTGCCCAGAGCTAAGTAGGATCCTCTTTGTGAGTTGTAATCCTATCAAGTTGTCATGCCAACTAGTAATCCAACTTTCAAATTGATGTTACACTTGAGAGAATGTCTAATAATATCTTGTTGCTTATAAATATGCCTTGCCTTGCTTTAAATTTTAGGTAGCTTTGCTAATCATGAATTTGGCAGGTTATCATGTTAAGTTTACGCATAAACAATAATAAATATGGTAGTTACTATTGATTACAACTCACAATAATTACAATTGATTAAATCTCTTTAAATGTTATATTGTGACTGAATGAATGCATTACATACGTTTATGCGTCAGTTTGAATTATGATATCGCAATGTTTCTTTCCATGAAATGTTCTAATTTGATTCTTAAGTTAAACTTTAAGAAATAATGCGATTCGCCACTGATCATGTTAAGCTTGCGCATAAACGAAAGGAAACGAAAGCTTACATTGTTATAGCCAACTCAAGTAGTCGTATAAGCGCTTTATCTGGCCTATATTTAAGTGACTGACAGACATCGGAAATGAACAGCGACCAAGTTGAATTCGTTGCAGGTTGCAGTTGCAGTTTGCCACCTTTTGTTGCCACAGTTACCGATACTTCTTTTGTTTTACTGGATCTGGGCTTGGCTTTTCGTGGTATACATATGTATGTATGTACGTATATATGTTAATTTTAAAGAATGAAAAACAATAAAAACAACTACAAATATGGAAAAGAACAAAATAAAGGAAAAGAAAGAGAAGAGAAAATAAACACAACGCACACATAATATATTGTATAGTATTTTAGCCAGGCCCAAAGCCAAGAGCATGCCGTGACCATGTCCATGGCCGTATCTTGTATCTGTATCTTGTATCTCGTATCTCTCTGTACTTTCCCTCTCCCTCTCACTCTCTCTCGCTCTCTCTCTTTCTCTCGCAGCCTCAGTCGTTCGCATATCCGTTCTGTTTGCATGTCGTCGTTGCCACGATAGCTTCTGGTGTTTTTCTGCAGTCCAGCAAAACCTCCGACTGTCCGTCTGTCCAACTGTCAGTCCCTGTCCAGTCTGTCTGTCCGTCTGTCCGCTTCTACCCTGCCCTTTTCCGTTGGTCGCTTGGACGGCTTCTGTTGTTAAGTTGGCATTAATGTGTAGTCGTTTGTAGTTAATTCGTTGCCTTCTTTCTCCCTTCCCCAATCATCTCTCCATCTATCCATCTCTCTTTCTCTCTCTCTCCCTGCATCTCCCTGTCTGCTCTTCTTTTTCTTCAGTGTATCTGCACTGAATGACTTTAAATGTATCTGCTCGCTGCAAAGTACCAAAAATATATATATTACACTTAACTTACGCCCCAAAAGCAAAGAAATGAAACGAATAAACAACTTACAAAGCGAAATGTGTGAGGCCAGCAAAATGTAGAAAAACAATTTGTATGGGAACAGGCATTGAACGAACTGTAAATACCCTAACAACAGTTGACAGAATTCTATATAAATGCATACAGAAAAATTACAGCTAGTTTACGCGAGATTTAGTCGAGTTATTTACATATGAATTTCAAAATATGGAATGCATTTAATTATTATTATAGTTTTGTTTTGCAGGACTATTTTTATAGATAAAAGAATTATTGCTTATATTAAATTATATACATATTTTTAAAATACACTTATTTAATTTTTTTAGTTTTACATTTTAGTAAAATCTAAATTTATATCATAACTAGCAAAAATATTCTAAAAATAAGAATGTAACTTGTTTTAAATGAGTCATAACTCTCATATCTTTAATTTCTGTATCTTAATTTATTTACATATTTTTGCCCCCTTTCAAGTTTTGTGCCAAAGGTCAAGCAATAATGTATATGCCCATTTGCAGTGTAGAGTAAATGAAATTAAATGAAATAAGGCATTTCGTTCATGAGTTTGATATTTATTTTTATTGCTCGAGTATTCAGGCATTCGAGTATTATTCGTTGATTCGTTTTATTCGTATTCGTTTTGCTTTTATTCGTTTTGTGCGGTCAATTTGCGTCACGATCATCTGTTGGTTTCCCTTGCCTCCTTTCCTCCTATAGCTCATTCCTTGCCCATTCCCCAGTTCCCCAGTTCTGAGTTCCCGGCTCCCATTTATTCAGTTTTTCAGCTCTTTGGTTCCTCAGCCAACGTTGTCCTCTGTCCTCGCCGAGTGTACACAAATTAGTGCAAGTTTATCAGATTAAAGTCGAACTCTGCCCTCACCTCTACTAGTATGTGTTTTTTGTTACCTTCTCACAAGGCTCCTGCACTCTATTGACAGACATTTGGCTTTCTTTTCTCCACTTTCCTACTGCTTCTGTTTTTATGTTACTTCTTCCGTTTTCGTTTGTTTTCTTTTTTCGGTTTTTGGCAATGTTTTTTGGTGTTCGTGTTCTTGTTATTGTTGTACTTCAAGTTGGATTGCGTTAATCTGGTAAATGTTTTGACGTTCTCGCAATTAAAAAGGCACCGGGTGTTCACCCTTCGTATTGTTGTTGTTGGTCACCTCAACTCACGTTGTTGTTCTTGCTGAGGGGCCGTGACAGGGAACTGTCTGTCTGTCCGTCTGTCTATCTGTTTCACTAATTAAAAGCAATGTTCCAGAAATGTGTTTACCTGCTGCTAATGAGAATTCACAATGAATTTCACTCGTTGATTCTTTCCCTATCTTAACGTACTTACTACTAACTAAGTTGTGCCCCCCTCCCCCTTCTCCCTTCTTCCTTCTCACCTCTCACCTTCTCTCCTCTACTTTTTTCCTTCATTCTGTTGTTTGTTTTGGTCAGTTTTTTCTTCTTTTGTTTTTTTACTCACTGTTGGCGCATTGCGACTAATGCCTGCGGATGTGGTTCACAATTAACGGTATACCGGTGTAATTATACCCCACATATTGACAACAGAACAGGGTATATTGTCAACTAAGCTAAAGGTGCACAAAACATGTAGGCAAAGTAAATATTTGTTAAATCTGTTTAATATCTGTATTGAAATTGTGCTGTATTTTGGTATTTCAATTTATTTACAGGGTATCTTAACGTTAAGAATAGTATTCACTTAGCTCACTTAACTTAGTTGCCTTAGTACAATGAGCTTTTCCACATACTGACGCAGTGTGTCTTTGTTGACTTTCAAACATTTAATTCGAGAAGATAAATACGAGTATTTATTATTACAACAAGTTAAGAATAAATACACGGACTTTCAACTGTCATAACTTTATTAAAGCGAAAACGATTTTATATAAATTTTGATCTCTAGATTGAGCTAGAAAATTCTAAGAATTTTATTCCCGACTAATATTAATGTTTCTTCATTTAATGTGCAATTTTTAGCATCTCTGGATAAGACTTAGAAAGAATTACCATATAAAAGATATCATTATAGAAGACTTTTTATCTATCTCTAATCGTCTGTTTCTAATTTCTATTTAATATACGAAGTCATTTAAGTTTTTGAAGTATTTCCACATTCAGTTGGGAAATTTAGCAACTCTTTTTAAGATGTTCAAATTGTTTACCGCAGTTTGTTTGAGTTTCAAGTGTCTCAGAAATGCAAATATGTGTAAGTACACAAAGTACATACGTTATTTAGACAAACATACATACATACATATGTATGCACTTATGAGAACTGTGAACTGTGGGAAGAAGAAACGTAAAGGAGAGGGAAGAAGGGCAAAGAAGATCTGTTGTGATGGCAGTTGTGGTATCTAAAAGATACAAGATACGTTTACCATTTACCTTTTCCAAGTTTATTGCATTGCTGTTCTTGTTGTGTTTTTGGCCAACAGTTTTTAGTGCACCCCTCCCCCCTTCCACCCTCCTGTGCTCTCTCCAGTGCCTCTCCAGAACCCTGGCTAGTCCAAGAACTTGTTGTTGTTTTTGATGTTGTTGGTGTTTTTGTTACCGCCTCGAAAATCAATGTGTGTAACGAAAAAGCAACCGAAATAAATGTTCTGTGAAGGAATTTCGACTGTTTTTGTTTTCACTGTTTCGTCTGCATCCCCTGCCCCTTCTACGCCCCTGCATCCCCCTTATCGACCATGGCTAACCATTTGGCCAGGCCAGGCCGTATTTGTTTGCCGTTGGTTTGTGTTTATACCTTTCGACTTATTTAATGCCTTTCGCATGAAATGGGAAACAGAGCCAAACCGAACCGAACCGAGGCAAACCCGGCCAAGCCACGGTCCCTCCAAAGTCGGAACAGACTCGGATTCGACAGAAAGACAGACGGACAGACTGTCGAATACAATGGAAGTTGTGTTGTTCGGTTTATTGATTTAAGTTTATTGCACAGACATTGAGCCAAATGCCACATGCCACATGCCACAAATACTATATAAAACACATACATACATACATATAACTAAATGGTTTCTTATGATATGACAGCCATTGCAATTATCTAACCAAGGGCCATTATTATCAGCACTTCAAAGCCAAGTTTCAGTTAAGAAACTTTAATTAACAAATTTACATTTTGAGAATCTTATTGGCATAAGTCTTAAATGAAAAAACCATAAATAAAATAAGTAATATTCAAGATAACAATATTATATAAGATCTTGAATTTATGGCTATTTTTATTAATTCTATTTTTATTGATTTTTATTAATTTATGTATTTTTTGTAAATTTTCTATAATAGAATATTAGATACTAGGAGTTTCGAAATTTAATGATAATATTCTACATTAGTTTTTATTTTTAAAAATACGTAAGGGAATTTTGTATGAATTCAAAAGTATTCAAAAATATATATTTAAAAAAATTCCTTTAAATTTCTTTCAAGTGTGCACAACTCATTTGAATAGTTAGGATCGAAAACAGGATATGATGGGTGGTTTTGGCCATGTCTTACGGACTGGAACTGAACTGAAACTGGAACTACATATGCACATATAACCGAAATTGTGAAGCGCATCGAGTGGCAATGGAATCATACATATGTTATGGGCATACATTAGGGCGGTTCATGAGTGCAAAAAATAAAAAAATAAAAATAAAATAAAGGAAAGAATGATGGGGAGAAGACAGCAATCAGCAGGGAAACAAGCAAACAAAACTAGCAATAAAAAAACATACACAGAACTAACAAATTGTGGAATTCTGGGAAAAAAGAAAAAAGAGAAAAACAACAACAACAACAGCGACGATCCAAAACTTAGTATAAACAATTGACAGATTCATAAATATGCAATTTACTCAACTTTTTATTTCGCTTTGCTGCATTTCCTGTTTCCAGTTGTTGTTGTTGCAGTTGTTTGTGTTGTTGTTGTTGTTGTTGTTGTTGCTGGTAGTAGGTACTAAAATTACCCAACGGCAACCAAATGGCAACACATGCCCATAAATTAGCATTTAGAAAAAATACAACAAAACAAAAGAAAAACTCATGAAGAAAGAATTGCCAACTATATATCGACGACTATTGAATACCCTAAAAAAATGCATTAAATAATGGGTACCAAAGTGAATATCAAATAATGGACAATTGATTTTTAATGGAGCACAAAAGTTAAAACAAAACCAGCTTTGCATTTGTTAAATATCTTTCAAAATTAATATGTGTATTTAGAAAGACTTCAATATCATTTTAGTGTAGATTAAATTTTTCTATTTTTTTTAAATTTGTTAAAATATCTTTTGGAAAAAAAACATTTGAGTCTTTGACAATACATATTGTGGGTAAAATAAAGTTTTAAAATATTATAAAGATACTTAAGTAACTGATATTTGAACAAATATTTAACAATGATTATAGATGAAACATCAAAATATAAATACAACAGTATGTTTTAAAAAATGTGTCGCAGAAACGAATTAAAAAACCGCATTTTGTAGGGTATATAGAAAGGCGGCAGCAGCAGCTAAAATTCGAATGAAAAGAGAAATGTAATTCATGCCCCAACAACAAAACAACAATAACAAGAGCAGCAAATGGAGTGAAAGAGAAATAGAGAGAGGGGGGCAGCGGGGTACGTAGGCAGAGAGAAAGAGAGGGAGAGTGAGTGCGAGACACAGAGAGAAAAAGCTTATGTAGATTTAACTTAATTCGATTTGGTTTTGCTTCTTGTTTTTCGCTTTGAAGTAAAAACCAAAAATAAATTGGACTTATGCAGCAGCAACAGCAACAACAACAACAACAACAACGACAGCAACAGCAACAGCAACAACAACAACGACAGCAACAACAATTGTTGGCCAATTTGTGGCAAGTTTACGTTGCCCCGTTGCCACTTGAAGATAAGTCGGGTCAACTACAACACAACTAGCAACAACATCAGCAGCATCAGCAACATCAGCAACATCAACAATAGCCAAGCCAAATGCTCTGCGGTTTAACTTGGCCAATTTGACTGCGATTTTTGCTGGGCTTCAGGTTTCGGCTCAAGATTCGGCCGGAGTTTTGGGTGTGTTTGTTGTTGTTTTTTTTGTTGGGTCTCTTACGGATTTCGGATTTTACATTTTGGTTGTTTCATCCATCTAATACTCTGCTCTCCGGTATAATTTAGCTTACTAAATGGCCTCTAAGTGCGATAAAAAGACATTTTATTCAAATACGATGGTCCCTCCATTTCTATCCCCTCGTCCCTCGTCTCCTGGTCCCTCTTCCCACCCATGTGGTTGCCAATTGACTTTTATTAAGAGCTCTGTCTCTGCATTGGACCATTGGCCATTTGTTGGGCTATGATTGGCATCGCTTACAGTTTTCTGATCTAATTGATGACGCTGTCTAAACACATTATTTGTTTTCCCTTTCGGTCAGCAGATTCTCTACAGGGATGCGGTCAGAGTTTAAATAGTTAACGGATGGTTGGATATGGCTTAAGATTTAATACATTATGGTTAGGTATTAAAAGTTTAATGTTATCAATATATTATGTGCCCAAGCTCACAAGTAAATCAAAAACTTAATTTCCAGAACGCTTAAAAGGGTTAAATAACATAAATGATGGTTGTATACTAAATAGCAGATATTGAAGAGCAAAAATATTCTTTTTTTGTATTATTAATTTTTCTGTCAGTGTGAACACATCAGTGTGAATACATGTGAGTATTCACGAGTAGATCCGCATCATATATTCATAATATGCATTGTCATTATCCATTTACAAGTTTCAGATTCCCGCAGTCCCCGAAAATGCCCTAAAAATATCATAAAACCAAATTAAATAATGGCGTTAAAATGCGTTCAGCTTTATTTTTGTATTTATGCAAATTGAATGCAAAAATCAAATTAATAGCAAGCCTTATTGAAAGACACGCTGTGCTGAGCTTGGAATCAGTTGGAGTATTCAAACAGTGTTGTAAAGGGTCTAAAATATTTTTGATACTGAAATTCTAAAGTTTAATGGAAATATCAGCTATATTTGTTAAATTAAAGGTACAACAATTTACTAATGGCCTTTAAATAAATTGTTGTCACTTGCGAAATTCGAAATTGAATTCGATAAAAACTTGTCAGCTTGTGTTTTTTTCCGAAACTGAGAAGAGGGAAGTGAGAATTGCTTGGCTTCTTGATTGCCAACGGAAGCTGCCTAATAAGCAGCATTACCAAAGGCACACCTCACTTTCTCTTTCTCTTTCCCACACACACACTCTCTCTCCTTCTCACTCCCTCTCTCTGTCAGTATCTGTCTATGAATCATGCGCAGCTTTGACATTTATGGCCTCAATTTATTTGATAAATTTCACACGCACGTTATCAATTGGCTGGACGAGTGTCTCATTCTCATTCTCATTCTCTCCTCCTCAACATCCTGTCCTGCCCTCAACATCTTATCCCCAGTCTCAGCCTCATCTCCACTGGAGATTCTCCAGTCAGTTATGGCAATAAATTTTGACGGATTAGTGCGCTTATGAGTGGCATTTGGTAGAGGACTCCACACACTGAGGACTCAGGACCACAGTCCGAAAGGAGAGAAATCGAAACTATTTAGGATGGCATCAACTGTAATAATGTCGATTATTATTATTTATTTTTATTTCGTAGCGCTCTCAGCATGGAGTTGAGGGGTGGAGGAGGAGTCGAGGGTGCGTTGCGTGTGGGCCGTATCAATTTTCATAAAATATCGATAGCCGGTTATTGATAACCGTGTCGAAAGTCATTTTCTATTTCCACTCGATGCCCCGAGCACACACTATACCTCTCTCGCTCACACTCTCCCTCTCCTCTCCCTCTCTTGATTTGATTAATATCATCATATCAGCCATGTTTATAGGCCGCATTTATCAATTACCTTCTGGTAGCAGCAAATTCATGCGGAGCGCCCAAATAATTGCCAGATGCCAACCACAAATAAGTTAGACTCAAGAAAAGCTTACGTGACATAGGTAAATTATTATATTGAATTTATAATTAAATTCATAATTACCTTATTTGTATATAACACATTAAGAGTGCATATAAGATCTTTGAAATTACTTTAAATAAATCATGGTCAATTAGTCTAGTTTTACTTCTTTCCTTTCCTTTTTCAAGTATTCTAAATAATGTTCAATTATTTAATATATTTAATATTTTTATTCATTAATTCTTGTTCTCCATAATTTTAATTGAATTTCTTCAGTTAAAAAATCTGTTCTTAGAGTCATTATCCGAAACAATCTTTAACACCTCCTTTCCAGAAATCATTGACTATCAATTCAATAATTTCTCAATTTTCAAGCTGTATCCCTACGATGTTAATGATAGCCAAAGTAGGAATGGATTATAAGCCACTTATTCCAGAAACCTGATGTCTAATTATTACCGAGTGGATGCTCATTGACCCATAAAATGAAATGAAAACATTTCAACTCAAGCCATAGACGGGGAGGCATCAAGATGAACTGTGGACAGAGCCATTGACAGGTCCGACGTGTACGTGTCCATATGAGAATTCCATACAGACGTTGTTATCGCCAAATATCTAAATTCAAATCCTCAAAATTAATTACAAACGCCTCCGCCTGTGCAGCCATTCATAATGCGTTTGTTCTTTTTACCCAGAATATAAAGAGAAAGAGAAGGAGAAAAGGAGAACTGAACACTGAACACTGAATACTGAATAGAGCAAATGAAAATATTCCTAGACGTTGGCGATGCTTGTGTCCAGATAGGAGACACAGCACATGACCGTAGATAGAAAATAGAAAAATGTGCGATAATAAGAAAAAAAATAAAAATAAATAAAACTAAAAAAAAAATGGGAAAAATGCAATGACGAAGTCGGAATACTCTAAATTAGTTAGAAGATCGTAAAATTCAAACTTTATACTGAAGTAGATTTTATGAGATTTTCTTAAAGAAAGTTTTCCTCTATAATATCTTATTTAAACTAAGAGAAATTTGAAATTAAAATAAATAAAAAATATACTATATTATAGTATAGTATAAATAAATAATATAATTAATAGAAATTAAGTTGAGTTTCTCCTAAAAAAAGCTAGATTTTTAAGCCTGAATTTACATGATAACTATGTTATATAGATTATATATAATCAGGCTAATTCGAATACTAATTCAACTAATTCGAAAAGAGGCAGTTCTACCAAGTTTCAGCAATATAGCTTGTTTACTTACCGAGTTCACACAGACTGTTTAAGTTGAATCTTAAGTTTTCTTTTACAAACCATACTACAAAGTAAGCATACTTTCGACTGAGGGTATTATAGGCAACACCCTGGAATCTTGTACTGTGGCCTGGTGTGTCTTCTGGGTTCACTTGGTTCGTTTATGCCGTTGCACGTTTCGATGGCTGCATCGTGATATCGCCAAGTGGAAGGTGGAAAGAGGGCACTTGAGAGGCGAGTACATGTAAATTTTGTACCAAAACATAATTGGCCCAATATATTTTAGCTTGGCTTTTGTCCTAATGTCTGGTCTCGAGACACGTACGGCGTGTGTGAGAGCCCAATAGCCAACTAAGTCTGAGTTTGAGTTTGAGGCTGAGGCTGAGCAGCTACTTCTCATCTTTGGCTTATGATTTTTATCAGTGTTTGACTAACGCACCCAAATTTATTTTTATTTTATTTTTTATTGTTTTCTGTCCTCCTCTTCTACGAAAAATGGGTGTGTTGGCTTGCAGTGCCCAGAAACTGAAACTGAATCTGAAGAGACAGAGATAGAGAGACGGTTCAAACGAGTCGAAACGAGCCCAAAAGCCAAAAGCAAATACAGGCAATGCATTGCGAGCAAACCTCCTCCAAGCACCTCGTGCAACGTTGTGGTGTTTGCTTAACTTTTGATATTTCTCAGTTAGTTGGCTTTAACTGTAAATTGCTTTGCTGTTGGCCAAATGTGCGAACCTTGGCATTTCGTTTGAGAGCAGGTGCACAAGCTTATGATCTGTTTATGTGGCAATCCACACAATTAACCTGCGAGAATTGCATTCAATCCACAAGCAAAGCAAACACATGAAAATTGTATATGCTATATGCACTTTACAACACTCAACACAGCTTTAGATCCCGTACACTTTGGAAGCTCAAGGCAACGATTAAAGATCGTCCGATTAAAAGATGTACAAACACTTAAATAAGCCGGAAAAATAATTTATTTTCGACCCGTTGAAATTTCCATACCTTTGCAGACCAGTGTATTTATTTTTAAAATTTTGAAATCAATGATAATGCCATATAATATTTAAATACATAAATTCTGGATTCTGGACGTTTTCTGGATCATAACAAAGCAATATTTGAAAAACTTAACACGTTATATATACTTACTCATAGTTCAATTATTTTTAAAAAGAACAGACATATTTAGTTCTGAAGATGTCCGATAAATGCGACGACTATGAATTGAGCCTGGCTGAGACAATTAAAGTGACCAGCTTGGAAAGTTTGACCAAACCGAATGAATACAACTTTGCTGCAGGTGACGGTTTTCAGATCAACACCCAGCCAGCTGAGGACATCGCAAAGAAGTCCAAAATTAAAACTGACACAGAGCATCCAATAGGCGATCCCGCGGATCTAGAGACCAAACCGAGCAACCGATCAACTCTTAGCTCCCCGGAAGTGGAACAACGCTGGAAGCTGCGTCTGCAGAAGCTCGCTGAATTTGAAAACCTAGAAGCTGAGCGGACTGAAAGCTCTGGTGCAAATGGGGATGGAATTGAGACGAAGCCGAAAACGTGGCGGCAATTTTGGCAAGATGTACAGCAGGAAAGTTGCCAAAGCTCCGATCAATAAAATAACCAACAAATAACACACATGAACATGAAATATAATGGAATAATAAAAAGTTAATTATCAATCAAAAGTCAATTTATTGTTGGCTTTTTCATGAACCATTCTGATGATTAAAAGAATAGAGTCGCTTACTCAACTGATCATGTGAACACGTCCTTCCTAACTGTTTGTTTTTTGCTCAGTTGTTTTTCCTTTTAATAAGTTGTTCTCTTAACTCACTTTGCGTTCTTGCTCTTTTTTGCGTTTGATTACTATCAAAATTCACTTTCTTCATCCAAAACACTTCGAACTCTTTTTACATAACACTAATGGCAGACTTTCTCAAAAAGCAGTTCAAAAACAGAAAAATATTCTCTTTTTTTTTTAATTTATTTAAATTTTAGTGAATATGTTCACTAATTGATCGATTATTTATTATCGAGCACCAGTTTCAATATTCCCCGATAACGAAGCAAGTATCGATACAAGGATAAAAGGACCGCTCCTATCGATATACACAGCAACCCTGAATCGATATTTTTGGTGCGCAGCTGACAGCTGATCAAAATTTCAGTAAATTTCTTAGCATCAACATGGCCAGTGAGTAAAATTAATCCATTTAATTGATTTTAAAGTAATGTCAGTGAAATATTCTTAGTGAAATGGACGCGACAAGACACAATGCTGTTGCTCAAACTCTACTTGAAATATAAAGATGCAATTCCTGAACATACGATGCGAAACTCGAAGATTTTGCATGTGATTGTTGAAGATATGAAGGAGCATGGGATTTCAACCACTTACTTGAAGTTGGACCGAAAACTTCGCAATATGAAGCGAACTTATAACGATATCAAGCAAAAAAATCGCGATGCTTCGAAATGGGAATATTTTCACTCAATGGAAGAGATATTCGGTGGAACCATGAACCAAACAATCGATCTGATGAGTTCCGAAGAGGAGGAAACCGAATATGAGGAAAAGATGGTGATCAAAGCTGAACCTAGTGCCGTGTTTGCAAATGAACTAATGGATGAATCCAATTTCGAAGATATGATTTCGGATAGAACAACTAACGAAGACCAAGATGTTGATGTAGACGGTCCCTATATGAATCTGGCAGAGGAATTGGAAGTGCAGCGACTTGAGGAATTACGTTTGATTCGAGCGACTCTCCAAGAGTCCAATATAATACAAAGAGAGCGGAACCAGATTCTGCAAGAAAGAAATAAACTGATGAGACAATTTCTGACAACCACATTAAGAAATAACAATCATGTCTAAAGATAATAACACTTACTTAATAAAGAATAATTTTAATAGTAGTATTAATGATAAAATATTAAACAGGTAAAGTTTCGTCTGGTTGCGAATCAGGTTTCATTTCATTTCATTTTTGACTTGAGAGTAAGACAATGAAACAAACGAACAATTGGTGCATCATCAATACGAGTATTAACTAAATTAATTAAAACTGATTTATTAATCTGGCGACATCGTTGGAATTATCGTGTCTTCGATGTTCGTTGTTCGATGTTCGTGTTGACGTCAGGCAGATGGTGCAGACACTCTGAAAATCCGGTAATGATACGCTAAGTGGTTAGCTAATTAGCGCAATTAATAAGATAAATATAAAACCCGGTCACTAAAACAAGAGAGACGGAGACTGAGAGACATGCTAATGGAATTAACATAGCGTGGTTAATAGTTTTACTAAATTTGAAAACAAATTTTCTTCATCTTTGCATGCGTAAATATTTGCCGGGGGCCTTTGTCTTCTTATTTTTTTTTACTGCTACCGGAGTTAATACTCATACGAGTGTGTGCCAACAGTTCCCGAGAATACCCTACAATTAGTGCACTTTCCCACAGAGAGCTTTGATGCTAAGCAGCCAGTAAAGCGTTAAGAATAAGATACAAATGAGAAGGAGTGATAAAGAACGAGAGAAGTAAAGGGAAAAGTTTCTTAAAAAAGGAAATTGTGATCATTGCAGAAATCTCTGACATAGATACAGGTAGCAAAGTTATAAGAAGACAGAGAGGAAGGAAGAGTAGAAATAGTTAAGGACACCGCACAAAGCAAACTGTCAAAAGACATACACTCCCAATTTCTTTAGAGTATACATATCTCGCTATTTTATTTGTATAAATTTCTCGTTGTTAAAATTTTGTATTCTAGTTTTATTTCTGTGTTAATTGCCATTAACAATTTATGAGTCGGCGTATCTGAGCACGACTTTTGGGCAGCGGAAAATTACTTAGCCTAAGCGATGATTGGTAATTAATAGGGCAAAGGGAGGGGGTTAAAATAGTGGAAAATTCTGTAAATGCATTTGAAGTGTATTTATTGTAGCAAGAAGTAATTAAGTTAGTGTGACAATTGGAATAGGAAACTCCCAGATATGCATTATTTGAATGAGCTAAGTTTAATTTTTACAATGAAAAAATCATCAAATATACATTTACGAAGATATATATTAAGATATAGATGTAAACATGTAATTTCAATTTATTGAGTAATTGCTTAGGTAGGGTGGCATGAGGGGAGAGGAGAGTGGGGAGTGGGAGTACCGACTTCAATTAGACTTCCTCTTACAATTTGGCCAGTTGCACAAATGTCTGGCGGCGGTTCACTCATTAACTCAACGGTGCGGACAGAACGACCTCTCTCCCATTTGGTCAGCATGGGCGGGGTAAAAAGGGGAGCAGGAAGAGGAGAGGGGAAGGGGGATGTCTATAGGTTTGTCATGTGGATGTGCGGAATGTTCCCTGGCCATTGCCATTGCCAATTTCCGGGGGACAAAAACGGCCGTTAGGCGTAAATTAAAATTAAATTCAAATGGAAAAGTGTCGTAGCACTCATTCTCTCTCTCTCTCTCCACTCTCTCTTTCTCTCTATCTGTGCTACTTCGTTATACGCTCTGGCGAGAACTCGTCAGGACGAAACGACCATTGGCCATTGGCACGTCCTGTCGGATTCGTTTTGGAGCCAGGCAACATTTTAGCAATTATATTCGCGTTCGGGCCACATTACAACGGCAATTACACGCAGGAGGCAGCCGCAACGTGGCCGAGACTGACACTGGCATGGCATCCTCGGTATCCTCGGTATCCCTGGCATCCTCGGTATCCTCGTCAGTGTCACGTGAAGCGGCAATGTGCTCTCTCTCTCTCTCTATCTATCTGTCTGCCCGTCTGTCTCTCTGACGCACAATTCTCTGACGGACGACAGTCAGCGCTGACGTTGATGTTCACGTCGACGCTGTCATTGACAGGCGAACTGTTTCAACTCCTCCTCCTTTTTCTGCTCCTGTTCTTGGCTCTACTCCCACTTTCCCACCCGCTGCTCTTCCTGCCTACGAATTCGAATTGCGAATACCTTGCAAAATTTCTTGCACTTTAAAACAAATTGTTTGTTTTAATGTCCAGCAAACCAATTCCATTAAATTACTTTATTTTATGTTCTTAAATAGGAATGAAGAATTGCTAAGCAAATAGTCAAGGAAATCATTATTGTAAGCAGCTTGGGATACCATTAGATTTCCTTATTAAATAAGCAAATCTGATATAAGATGATCGACATTTCAGATTAGATGAATTTTATACAGAGGAATTCCTATAGAATAGAAAATGTTTTAGTATAACAAATTACATCACTGGTTATTTTTATTTAGTTACATTCATTATTGAACTGTTCTGATTAAATCTAAGCTACAACAATACATTAAAAATAAATATTTCAATTAAATCATATATCAAATTAATTGTCTGTAATTTTTCAGTTCAAATTGTTTAATGTTTTCTGTTTTTTAACTTTAATTGTTGATTTAAAGAGAATGTTTGTAATGGGATATTTATTATTTATATTTTATCTATCCTCTTATCTGTAAGATTATGTACTTCAATTCATATACAACATGGCACAAGCTTCATTAAATATGCACACGTTGCGTATACTCTACAACTTACAAAAATAAAGTGAACAGCAAAAATAAAAATATGAAATTTGCGCATGCAGTGTGTGTGATGTGTGTGTATTGTATAAATATATGTATGTATATATGTTTGTGTGTGTGTGGATAAATGAAATAAAATAAATGTATAAAAGCAATAACCAAGCGACATTACATAAAAATCTACTTGGCCCAGCTCCTAATGACTCTTGTCCTGGTTCTGCCTTTACGGCAGGAAGAGAGAGAGAGAGATAGAGAGAGAGAGGGAGAGAGAGAGGGGTAGCGAGACGTGGGCCTATTTAGGCTTACATGTGCGTGTGTTGAATATGGCCGACACTTCCGTTCGACATGTTGCACATGTTGCTCCCGTTTCCGTTCCGACAACCGACAACCACCCCCATTCCCCATCCCCCTTCCACCTATGATCCTGCTACTCCACCCTTCATCCCCCCATCCCCCTCGTTCGATAGTCCTGGTCATGTGGCAAGTCGCATAAAATACAATATATTGTACAACATTGGTTCTGTTCCAATTGTTGTTGTAATGAGCATTTCATTTATTGTTGTTGTTGCTCCTGTTCGTGTTGTTGTTGTTGTTGTTGTTGGTCACGCATGTTGGTGTTGTTGGCTGTCGCTTGCTGTTTTTATTGCCAACGCTTCCTGCCACTCGCTTGTTTCATAATTAATATCCTTTCACACATTATTATTACGGATACAAGAGGAGGAATCGCATGTGCCTATACACCTATATACATACAGATACCCTGTAACCATAAAACAAGCTAATCAGCAAACTCTGAACTTAATCTTTTTTTATTTTATTATTTTAAATTTAAAACATATATATTTAAAGACTTTTCTCTCTGTATCTCATTTTCTTAAGGGCTTATTTTGAAATAAAGGGTATATCCTTTCTTATATACCCTACATAAAAATAAGCATTTAATAGATAACCTGGAAAATATTTATTTAAATTTATTTTCCAACGTCTTTCTATCATTTCATCTTAGTAGCTGTATCAAATGGGTTGTATTAACTATTTTATACCCTGCACAAAAATAACAGCTTAACATTTTCTTGAAATTAAATGCTCAATCAAAATTTGAATCTATATAGTTATTGTATCCACCTATACAAACAGTAAGCTAGTAATATTTATTTGGGTAGCTTAAGTCATGTATACCCTATGTACACAAAATCGTATTTAGCTCTTAGATCTGTTGTCTCGTATTCTCTGATACATTAAAATTCAATCAATCATTACATTTTACTATTGTCTACTTTTCGGAGACAGCTTTGCTGCTCAAATAGCGTATATCAGCTCTTGTATACCCTATAAAAAGTAGTCAACTGCAGTTCGAACTTCAGCCAACTTAAGTCAACTATATTTATAATATTATATTTGTCAAAAAGTTTCTAGATTAGTTAAGTAAATCATTATCAAAATCTTTAACAATTCAACTTACATTAATTTAAATTTCCCATTGCAGGGTATCTGAGAGTTAAACACCCGTTCCACCGCACTCTATACACTGCTGCCTTCCCCCGCATCCTTCGTCGGCTTGTTGAGCATTTTATGCGTTTGGTTTTTTCATAAATTTCGGACAGACGGACGGACGGACATGTTTCGGTCTCCGGACCAACTACGGGCTTGTAATTAAAAGCTCATGAAAAGTGATTAAAAAGTGAACTGCGGCTGCAAGCCCATTTACCACCGCCATACTCACATGTGCCACACACACCACACACACACCCCACACACACACACACACGCACACTTACAGCCGTATATTTATTAAATTGTTTTTGTTTTTCCATACTTTTCCTGCCATAAAAATGTCAAAAACATTGGGCAAAAAACTGGACAGCCAGCTGCTAACGGCACAGGGAAAATCCATTGAAAATTAAAGCTTGTGTCAAATGAAAATGTTGGAAAATTTAATTTGGAAAAAATACAATTGCAGTGAAGCTGTGGAAATGTATAGATTTTAATTTGGCAATATTAAAACTAAATTATTAAAATAATAAAAGTTCTTTAATTTCTCACTCTTTTCGCAAGTTCTTTGTAACGAGGTTTGACAGTGTAACTTTGTATAATTTGAGATAAACAAGGGAAAGGAAACCACAACTCTTGTTAGTTTTGACAGCAGTTAAGATCTGATCTGATAAGTTAAGATCGCACTCAAAGCGATAAGTTCTCAAGAACATTTAGAATTTTAAACTTAGTTGTAATCCGTGAACTATTTATATCTTTGTACAGAATGTGGGGCAACCGCAACCGCAACATTTTTTAGACTGACCTGCAATTAGCAGGGGTTAAGTGTAGGACGCTGACTCATAAAGGGTTAAGGATTAGCATTTAGGAACCTATTTATGGTATGCATAAAGATATTTAAAGTGCCTCGTTCTCACACGCATGTGGATGACGCACGACTTACGGCTGATAGGGATGGGAATAGGGAAGGTGCAGGGTATACCGGGTATATGCTATCGCGCATGCATGAGTCGCAGTTTCGACGTCATTTCCAATTCCATGGGCTTTGCGTGTTGCGTGCAATTTGCGTGTAATTTTTACAACATGAGAGCACAAAGGAGAAGGACCAGGGGAAGGAGGAGGAGAAGGAGTCTTAGGCCTGCAACTGAACGAGTTTGAGTTTGAGTTCGTCCTGTGTCATCACAGCACATAAATCATAAGTAACAACGCCAACTGCGTCGCAGCGAAAAGAACAAGGAACAACAACGACAACAACAACAACAACAGCAACAAATGTAAAGGAACATAAAAATGGAAATGCGTAATTTATGCTGCGCAGGACGAGAAGCCAGCATAAAGTCCTGTACTGCTACTGGTACTGGTGGTTGATGCGTTCTATAGTCCTACCCATCCGTACTCCTGTCCTCCTGTAACTGTACCGTCAGCATAAGCAAAGCTTGCAGTTTTCCCAAAAGAAAATGGAAAAGGAAAAGACACCACTTTGAAGCTATCGCCGTTCTGAGACGCAATTCGGGAAACTGCGTTTTTCTTTCGTTGCCACATCGTCGAACGGTGTTGCAACCCTCGGAAAGTTCCAGTTGAAAGTTAAGGCGAAGCGAAGCAACCCCCAAGGATATTCATGCCTCGATTGTCGTCCTTGGACAAGGAACTACCGTTCGATTCTATCGCCTGTACCAAACATCAGTTTGTTGCCATTGTAATTGTAATCCTCCGCCTGAACAAGCCTTAATTCAATCAAACTCTCTCTCTCCCTCTCTCTCTCTCTCTCTCTCTCTTTCTGGGGGTACAGTCTTAAAGGGCTTTCAGGAAAACCTTATCAACACAAAAAAGTAGGAAAATACCAAGTGAATTGGTTGTATATTGTTTAGAAAAACAATCATACTTAGCTATCGCCTGCTGAGAGAAAACAGACGCTAAGAATTTAAGGACTTCATTCAGAGGGAGTCCCTTTATAGGGTATTACAAAGTCTAACAAAGAGCTGGCCACTTAACTACTAAGTATGTACTACTCTTTGGGCTGGATTTGGAGTGTCCAGTTAAACTTAATCAAAGAACATTTTTGTATGTCAATACATCTGTTAGTTTTATTTATTAACATAGATATTGTTTATTAGTTTTATACTTGTTAATATTAATTCAATGGCAAGCCTAAAAAGCTCAAGGATCATAAATATAAATAAATAAGTTAAATTAAATAAATCAGTCTACGATAGTGACGAAAGGTTAACTAGTTGAAATGCTTGCATTGATTTATCTTAAGATACAAACTTATTTTAGAGATACAGCTAATTTAGTCAAGTTCTACTATCAACGACAGTTACTAAGATACTTTCTTATTGAAAGATACAAAATAGGTAACTAAAACTAATAAACTCAACAAGTTCAGTTTGAAAGCAGCCTGTGGATCTCATATCAAGCATCGATCAATAAATTGTGCAGTCAACTTGACAACAGCTCCAGTTGCACTTGATGTTGTTGCTAAAGTTGTTATTACTCTTGAGGTTGTTGTTGTTGTTGTTAAAGTTGTGGCTGTTGGTAAATCTAAACCAAGTCGGATGGTTGATGGGTCCACTTGGGGTTTCAGTTTGCCAGTTAGCTGACACACACAATAGTGACAGGTCGGTCAGTGGAAAATATGAATACCACTTGAACATGTTAACCCCGAAAGGCGTTTATAAAACTGTCCAAAGCTATTAATATCAAAATTCTGCACACACAGAAAGTGAGAGAAAGAGAGCGAGGAGGTAGAGTGAGAGGGCAACAACTGCGCAGTTGTTTAGCGTTGACAGGACGCCCCTTCTGCTGCTGCTGCTGCTGCTTCTTCAAATGTATATCCTGGGGCCAGGTCAAGCTATGAATCGCAGCGAGTAACGAGAGTGACGAGAGAGAGGGGAAGGAGGCGATAGGGGGGAGAGGGGAGAGGGGGAAAAGCGAGTGCCATGTTTGGCGTCCATGAGGCGGAAATGAAAAGCGCATGGCAACAGCGGGAAAGGCGAAAGGGGAACACAAAGGGGAGACAAAATGGTCACTGGTTGGAGTATTATCAACAGGCATACACACACACACACACACACATATATGTCCATATGTATGGGTGTGTACTTGGTCAACATGAAGCGACCCTCGAGGGTGGGCCAAGCTTTTGTTTGGTTGAAAGCTAAATGCTATACGAGCATCTACGCGCCATGTGTCCTTTGTTATTTATGATTAAAAGCGCAAGGACTCGTCAGCTCACACACACACACATAGAAACACACTATTTACATATGTATATGTTTGGGTTTTTGTATGCTAAATATAACGCTGCATGTGTCCATACACGTCCATCACTTAATCACGCCACCACACTCACCATCTCTGCTTTTTTTATTTGCCCCTTCCCTCTCCCTCTTCCCTTCTACACACCTCGTCCTGGCCTACTCTTTGCTTCGTTTTTTATTTTTTGTCAGAGCTGTATACCCTACCATTATGCATATGGTATTTAAGTGGAAATACTTACAGTATGTACTTATAACATAATATTATATGGAACTCAAAGACTTATTCTGGGATATCTGAGGGGCCTTTCAGAAAAAGAAGCAGAGCTAAAAGAGTTCAAGTTATAATATTATTGAAATATAAATTTAAGTGTTTGTACTTCAATATTGTGCAACTTCTTAAACTTTTCATGGAATATTATACAGGCCTGTTCCGGTTTTCACTTTTTACTTTTTAGCTTTTAGTGATATGCATTTATTCTCTTTGCATTTAGACTAAGTGCTTGAAAATTGTCGTTATTCACTTTATCCGACTTAAACTCATCGACTCAAAGTGATATAAATCCGCTGAATATAGCAGAAATGGTATAAGAGCAGTTTAAAGAAATTCAATTCCGACAAATCTTATCGAAAGTGAAATTCGGAACAGGCCTGATATAGTTTTTTAAAAAATCTAAGTATTGGATATATTACAGCTTAAGCCCACTATTCTTTATAAATAAAGCTATTATATATTACATTATAATAATTAATTTAATAGCATTATTTGCAAAATTTTAATACATATACATAAGCTTTGAAATTAATCTCATCTCATCTCATCCAACTTTCAGAACTGGACTGTTAAAATTAGTAACTCATTATCAAACGCTAGATATAAAGATATAAAGAAATTGTATCCTCTTTAAATGTGTGTAACTTATTTCTCAACTTTTTAAGCTGACTTTTCACTTTCGTAGCTGCCGATTAAGAGCTACTTGAATTTTCAATGATTCTATACAAATAATGTTCTGTTTTGCTTCTTAAATATAATTTTATTACCGCATTGCATTATTTAAATGCATTCTCCATAGATCCTTATTGAGATCAGTAATTTCGAATACAATATTTTTATTCTTCTTAATATTTCTATTTATTGTAGCTCATCACGCAATTCGTTCTGGCCGCATCGACAGTTTTTGTGAAGTTGGGTGCTAAGGGGATTCGCGGTGTAAAAAATGGAATGGAAAATAAAGTATAAAAATTGCGTGTGAGGATTTCGCAATGTTCATACGCTTGGTTAAGTCCCGCTGCACGCACATCCTTGCGCACATCCTGGCGTGAGTGCGAGTGAGTTTTTGGTTTTTATTTAATTTCAGCTACATGAATATGTCCATGTTCCCTCCTCCCTTCTCCCTCTCCCCCTTTGCCTGTTCCCTGTTCCCAGTTGGCAATTCCCTGTGCCTTGTCCAGCCACATATCCTTATATCCTTTGCGCCCGCTCACTGAAATATGCAAATAAGTTAATTTTTATTTATTCTCCTTTTCAGTTTCTCTCTCCTTCTCTCTCCTTCTCTCTCATTCGCTGGCATGATTCACTTTTTGGGTTCATATCCTTAGAATTTATGATGCAATCTGAGCGAGCGAGAGATGAATGAAAAGAGACAGGCAGAGAGAGAGAGAGCAAGTGAACGAAAGAGAGAGAGAGAGGAGAGTAAGCTCACACATTGCTGGCAGGTATCCTGGCGGGTATCCTTGGTTTCAAGTTTTCGCATTATTATGATCTCTATTTTATGCGGTGTCCTTTGTGTGTGTTTGAGTGTGTGTGTGTGTGTGTGTGTTTGTGTGTGTGGCATGCAGCAGCCGTCAACGTCAACATCAGCGTCCTGTTGCCAGTTGCCAGTTGCCAGTTGAGAGTTGCCTGTTGCCAGGCAGCTCCCCGGGCATGTCCTGCATGTCCTGCATGTCCTTCTGCCATTAAGGGTAGGTTGCCGCTGCCGCTGCCGCCGGCGTTTAGTTCGGCACTGGACAAAGCATTTTATTTGAGCTTTTTATTCGCCTCAATTCGGATTTTTTCCTTTCTGTTTTTTTTTGTTGATTCCTTTTTTTTGTGTCGTTGTTGCTCGTCCTTTGTTTGTGAAATGTGTGTCAGTGCGTCAGTCGGTTGCTTTGGCACTTGGTTCAACTATTTCCGGTTTTAATATGCGCACTGCCTTCCTTGTCCTTGTCCTTATCCCTATCCCTATCCCCATCCTTATCCTTATCCTTGGTCTTGCTTTGTCCTTGCCGACTGTCCTGTCGACTGTCCGCTGTCCTTTGAGGTACAGTTCGCACATGTTTCTGCCCTCTCCTTCCCTACCAATTCCTGTTGCCCCTGCCTCCCTTTGCCCTCTTTGTATTGCATGTTATTAACTTTTCTTCTGGCTTCTGGACTTGTCAGCCGAAAAAGGCCGAAGAATGTTCTCATTTGACCTGATTTATGAGCTCTGGATGTATAGGTGCTTCCCCCTCTCGCCCTCTCTCGGACTTGATCACATTGACAGCTGTCCTTTGAGCCATCTCTGGAGTAAATGAGGTAATTCTATTTACTCTGTATTCGGTAGGAGAACAGCTTAATTAAATTGTTTCCTAAGTGGTAAAATATATACAGATGTCTATTCAAAGGTACATATTTAATTTTAAGTCTTATAAAATCTAATTGCTATCGATCTGCAAGTAATCTGTTTACGTTCCCAATTTGTAGATTTTCTCCTGTACATTTGCAGCTTTCATTTCAATTCGAAGCGGAATCAGAACCATTCGATTACATAGACAAGATCAAAACTTAATCGCGCTGACCCCACAGTGAACTCAATGAGAAAGCAAAAGATTTGTGCAGTAAATGGAACATGGATTGGAGCGAGTGATCAGTCGACAGCGATCTGGAAATGGAAATGGAAATGGACCTGAACCAGCTCAATAAATCCAACGAATAATCGATCGATCGATCGATCGATGGATTCAAGCAACAATTTGATGCACGACAGATTGCGATGAACGATGAAAGGAAATCATTGAGCCGAACATTCAAAAGAGAGAGAGAAAAGCTAGAACACTTAGGGGGAAAAGAGATGGGTATAAAGTGGGAAGACTGTGGCAATGTGCCATCAATTAAAGTAATTTAAAGGAACCCAGAGATAGAAGAGTGTTCGTAACTAGATCCACAAGCTCAAAATCAATCAGGCAGAAAGTCCCAGTTAAAGTCGAAGCTGAAGCCTACTTAAAAGACAAGCTAAGACACAAATAAAATTGAAGAACAAGCTCAAGAGAAGGTAAAAAAAAAAATAAAATAAAAAACAGTAGCCAGAAAATCGATGCAAGACAAAGACGAGAAAAATATTGGAAAATAACAGACAATGCACAAGTCATCATTAACCCAAACAGTAGCTCCAGTCAAACTGTAGAAAGACTGGGGAAGAAGCAGGAGGTGAGGAGGAGGAGGAGAGGAGAGTAGGAGGAGAGACAACAAGAAACACGATTAGAATGGAGAGTGGATAAGCGTGTCTGCGAGCTATAAAAGTGTAATATCTGTAACTCATTAATGACAGCAATTTAAGACACAAAGACTATAGACTACAGAGATACCTCAAACCTCAACTCAACTCAGAGACTTGGACTTCACTTAAATTGAGGATGATAGAAAGAAAAACAAAATATGTATAAGAAGAAAACTGAAATCTGTAGGAGAAAATAACATGAAATTCAAATAGGCTTTGGCTTTCCTCATCATTATCGGCATTATAATTATGATGATATTGATGATAATATATGTTGACGATGATGATGATGATGTTGATGATGACTGCGACTGGTTCCAATCAACTGCCACTTAACTAAATGACTGTGCGCCTTACCCAGACGGACTCAAACCGAGACTGAGACCCCAGACCACAGACCCAAAGATACTATAGTCTCTCTGACCATATGGAAGTATGTATGTATGTGTATATCAGTGTGTGTGTATGTGTGATTTTATCACGAGTGACTGATGAATATGCCATTAAAGACATACGAGTACCACGTACCACAAGATACACACACACACACGTACACACACACACACACACACACACACTCATACACATGCTGGCTATAGTGTGACAGTGTTAAGGGGTAAGGGGTAACAAGAGGTATAGCAACGGAATATAAAGCAGACACAGAGGTAGACAAATGACCAACTGACAATAATGAAACTGATTTGTTGCTTTTGTCTTTTTTTTTCTCTCTCTCTTTTTCTTATTTCACTCTTTGCGCTATAATTTGACAATTGAAAGGGGTCTATAGATTTTGGGTGTAATTTCTACCTAAGCTACATAGTATTTTCAAAAGTTCCTAATGAACTATATTTAACTAAAAACTGAATTGGTCAATTAGTCACAGATTTCCCATATGAGTTTTATTCACTCGTACTGAGAGAGTTTCAAAAGATCCTATGAACTAATTTCAATTGATTCCATACATATAGCCAACAGCGAATTATGCGCTTATATTTTATATAAACTATAGATTTTTTTATATTTGTTTTTATAATTTTCAAATCTGTTTATAAGATACATAAATAATAATAAATTTATGTAAATAGTAAAAAACAATAATTAAAACTAAATTCCTAATCTGAACAACATTTGAAACAATATTCAGAAATATATTCAGGAGTGCCACAGGAATCTCTTTCGCTTGAATTTCACGTATATTTCATACAAATTTAAGTCAATTTCAAGCGATTTCTGTGGCACCCCTGATTATATATTTTTTTTATGTTTTTTTAAAACAATTTTCTGACACAAAATAAATCCAAGTATAAATCTTAAAAAAGTAGTACAATTAACCAATGAGTTTCCTTAAGCTTTTAGAGGTGTTCAAACGTATCTGCATATCGAAAATAACCACGAATTCAAGTGTAGCGTATGATATTCGTCAGATACTCGAACTCGAAAATGTTTCGTACTCGTAAATCACTCTGAAAGGGAACTTAATAGCGGAGCAACCACAACTAAGGAAAAAGCAAAACACAGAAAAAGAGTGAACCTCACCCTCTTTTTGGTCAATTTATGATTGCCACACTAATCACAGTTGGCTTCAACGGGTTCGACAGGCCTTCCTCCTCCTCCCTCCCTCCCTCCTTGCCCCTTTAAGCTCCCACTTCCCACTCCTTAAGCCAACTAACATATCAGTTGTTGGCCCTTTATGCAAGCCATGTTTACATGCATGACCATTTGGGAGTGGGAGAAGGGGTGAGGGGAGGGGCAGAAGAAGAAGATACTATACTCAAGTGGCTACTGTGCCTCCTCCGTGTCTTTTATTTGTCCATTCTCGTTTCGGGCCCTTCATACTTATTATTGGGCTCGAAAGCTATCCAAGTATATTCGAATATTCATTTTGTTTGAGTTTGAGTTTTCGACTTCCAAGTTTGGAGTTGCCTTTTTTATGGCCTGTCTTCAGTGAGGGGGCGGGGAGGAAAGAGGAGGGGTCTGCAGAGTGTGCCATTAATTGTTTTTTTTGGCTCAAACCAACTTTCGAAAATGTTCGTTAGTTTTCTGCTTTTTTGTTTGATAAATGTTGCGCTTTGAAATATTAATTACACTTTGCGTTCGGGTGTTGAATTTGCTTAAGGGCCATGTCTCAAAATTTATTGAAGACAAACACAAGACACTTTTAACCAGTTGGGACTAAACCTCTGTACCCCCCCCTTACTTCCCCTCGACAAAGATTTATTTGATTGTTTTTGTTTCCGTTGAAAATACATAGATTCTGTTCGCGGCTTCAATGATTTGTTAACTATTTGCTTAAAATGGGAATAACAAATTCAGCTATAAACGAAAAGCGTAATATTTTAAGTTTTGACATTCAATGCATGTAAAATTGTCTTGAAAACTATCAAGTTTGCATAAAAAAAACAATTTTAAATTTATGTAATTAATTTCATTTTATAATTCAATTTAATTGATTTGAAAACAGTCATTAATTATTAAGAATTATCTAAATCTTCAATTAGCTCTTGATGTTTACATTTTGAATTATAATTTTGTCAAAATGAAACATATTTAGCCAAATTACATTTATTTCAAATAACAATATTCAACATTTTTAGTAATTTCTTTTATAACTTTAATACAAATTATTTTAATTCGTAGGCTATTTAGTAGTCTATCACTTTCAGTCGTTATTAATATTCTTATCGGAGACTGCAGATTATTTTTACCCTTTGGACCCAACTAATAAGCTGCGTTCATTTAAATTGCATTCGTTTTATGGTCAGCTCGCTCTCTCTCTCTCTCTCTCTCTCTCTATCTCACACACATGTTGTCTCAGTCTGTCTTTTACTCGGTGTGCATATTGAATTGCATGGAAAATGTTTATTAATGCTGTTTGTGTAGTACTGTGCTGCTATCAATAGCCACGAGCTGCTGCGACTAACTAGCTAACTAACTAACTTACCAACCAACTAAGGGCAGCTCTCACACGTCATTCATTCATTCAATCATTCATTCATTCGCTGGCAATCAAAAGTTTCGATAGAATGAAAATGCTCCTCTGGGAGCTGTTGATGATGTTCCCGTTGAATAGATACAGGGAGAGAGAGAGAGATAAGGAGAGAGTGGGAGAGTGTGTCCGGCAAAGGACGGTCCCCCCTTCCCCTTCCACTTTTCCTTCTCTTTCCATTGCCATTGACTATGCAACGAACTGTAAATGAGCAAAATATTACGCAAAATTGCAAAAATATGCCCGAGGCAAATGAAATGATCTGTGGGGTAGCATCGACCATATAGTGGATACAGATGGTTGGTAGGTATATTTGTGTATGCAAAAGGAGGGGAGGGGGAAGCATTTGCTCTCTGAAATATGATGCCCGTCGTCATGAATGTGTTTGTTGCCTCTCCGTCAGTGGAATAATCGAATGCAAAATAACTTTTTCAATTTGAACGCATGCCGCGCAGCTTCTCTTCCTCTTCCTCCTCCCCCTACCTACCACCCTCCATCCCCGTCATTTGCTGATGTTGTTGTTGTTGTTTTGTATTTACGTTTGCCACATTTTCCACGTTTCCATGTTTAATTATAAGCCACTCTCAGATCTCTCCCTCTCTCTCTCTCTCTCTGTGTGAAGCTGCCACAAGGGAAATTTGCGCAAGGGCAATCAATGTACAGTGGTTAAAAGTTAATGAAAATATGATGCTTTTATTTATGTGATGGATATAAAAATGCATATTACAAATTTTAGTAAGGGTTAAATCAATTCTGTCATTTATTTATTATTTATTATTTTTTATTTCTTGATATTGTCTATACTCCCAACTTTTTGATTTTTTAAAATAATTTATTTTACTTAGAATTAAATTGTAAATTATTTTAAATATTCAATTAAGGCTTTCAATATGTTACAACTTTTATTCCAATTCTCCTAGATAATGTTTTTACGTTCTGTAATTTTTCGTTAGATACAAAATGATTTTCAACCAATGTGCCGTCATAGTATCTGCTGTTAGTGCCCTGTATATCCTTTGAAGCTCAGTTCAGCGGCAACAGGAGTCACGGTCCTGATGACTGGCAAGTGTTTTGCCCAAATTGAATATTGATTATGAAAATAATAAGCAAAAATTGCGTAACTTTCTGCCTGACAGAAGCAGCAGCAGCAGCAACGGGAACAATAACAACAACAACAACAACAGGGAGAAGAAGAAGAAGCAGAACAACAGCAGCCAAAGGACATTCGCCTGCGAGGACTTGACGCAAGGCTCAAGTGTCCATTGACTGACTGCCATTAGGGCGTATACGTAATAAGCAGGCAGCAGGCAGTTGGCAATAGGCAGCCGGCTAATCAAAGAGTGTTAATTTTCCCAAAGGACTCGCCTCGCGTTACATTCCCCTCCCCTTCCCCTTCTCTCACCCTTGCCATATTTTAGGCATAATTCTCACTGGCAAAAACTCATTTTGGGCGTGTGCGAAAATTGACGAAAATTCAGTGTCTGGTGATGAAAATCAAATTTGTTGCGCAAGTTTTCCGCTCTCGTCCCGTCTCGTCTCCCGTCCAACTTGTCGACGTGACAGCTGCTGGTTTCGAATGGGACCGAGTTGTTCTCCGTTGCCCAGTTGTTTATTAATAAATTAAGCAATTAAATGCCATTGGACGCATTGTTTATTCTGATGAAAATCTAATAAATTCGCACGTGAATTAAACTGGGACAACGTTGGCAACGCTGCCACTTCGTGTGGCAAGTCACGTGCATAATGCATAATTTTCATACCCCCAACAACGTGTGGCAGATGCTTAAAGCAACAACAACAACAACAACAACAGCAGCTGCTGCTACTTGCCACAGATAATTACCACAGCAAAATTTCATAACATTTTCCATAGATTACGAGCAGAAAGATAATCGAAAACTTAATAATTTACTCGTATATGGGAAGAAGCATTTCTAAGCCACTATTTTGTGTGTATTGAACTGTTTTATTAAAGGCTCTTTTATTTCAGTAATATGTCTGTTATCTTCCGGTTCAACATGCTCTATACATATATGATGAAATATATGATACTACATGCATAATAAAAAAGACTTTAGTTTAACAGTTGAGCTTAATTAGCGGCAATTAAATTAACTACGATAATACTTAAGCTTTGACTCAATACAGATTTTCAATCGTAAAAACTGGCAAAGCTTTATGATTGTCCCTTTGAAACGACAGCTACACTGCGAAAAAGAAAGGAGTTAAAAGAAAAATAAAAATGAAATGATATAAATAAAAATATTGATAAAGATGAAGTCAAGTTTTTTGATTAGTTTAAAGAGTTTTAACTTAAATTTAAGTATGCTTTGCCAGCTGAAGTGGAATTTCGTTCAGTGTAGCCAATAAATAAGCTTATGTCAGCGTTAAAAGTGACTCATCGGACTGAAATGGGGCTATTTGTCAGTTAATAGGCAACTCGTATGAGAATAATTGCATCCTTGGCAGCAGTCCTTTCAGGATAAATACCATAAAAACATATATGCAGGATGATTTTGGAGGGGTGAAAAGCGCGGGGTGTTGGGTTACTTAATGTTATTTTTATATATTTTACAGCATTTAAATTGCCTGAGGCTAATTCGGAAATCGCTGACAGAACGTCGTTAAACTTTTATGCAATTATTGGGGTATGAAAAAATTAAGGGAATGGGAAAAGAAAAAGGAAATGGAAATCAGAGGGAGCAAGAATTTAAGAAATCTAGCCAAAACGAAAGTCAATAAAAGTTTCAAGTAATTTCTGCCTATTTTAAATTAGAGAACGAGAATTCTTCACACGCATGCCAAGGTCTCAATTACAAGGGGGAAGAGGGTAGGACAATGAGAGTGGAGGGAAGGGAAGGGAATGGTAAAGAAGAGGAGACTCTTTTTTAAATGAGCCACGCCGCAGGGGAACAATTAAAAAACGTAACGTGATCAAAATTTGGAATTTCTTTTGAAGGTCCTTGAAAGTCGTTTTCGCTATGAAATTAAACAAAGTGCCAGAAAGTGAGAGAACGAGAGAGAGAATACCCCGAATAAGAGCATCTTCCTCTTCTTCTTCAAAAGTCATAAAATGTGAAAAACTGCGCCCAAGTTCGTAAAATTTTAATGAGTTTCCCAGCGTTTTTTTTGTATTTTTGGTTACTCCGCTTCGGCCTTTTAACTGCTCAATTGACGCCAAAAGAGGAAAAATGTTAATATAAATTTATATAAGAATTAAAATGTTGGGCAACAAAGAAATAAATTCGTTAAGAAATTCCTTTGTTTTTGTCCAAGGCAAATCCTGGCACGTAAGATTTGAAAAATATGCAGTAAAATCTCAAAATATAATTTATCTTGAGGTTAGAAAAGAATTCATAAATATGGTCTAAGTACAGTTGTGATTTATAAATTATTAAAAGAAAAGGAATACAAGATAAAGGAATACAAGATGATACTATCGCATCAAATATAACTTGCTCTCAGTTCTTGTCGGACTTAGCATTAGAAGTCTTAAATACCCATAGGGGTATTTATTCTCATGATGTGGCTTATGTGATAATCACACGAATATGGCCAGGGAAACTGCATTACAGGTAACCAGGTAACATCAGGCTTAACAACAGGGAGAGGGCCCTCATCAAATGTCAAGTGCATAATTGCCCACTAAAAAGTGCTCGTGTTCTCGTGTCCATCTCTGCCGACAAAGGGCCAAAAGCAGAAGTCAAGCAACACAAAGCAACGACAGGTCAAAAGGCAAGGATACCGACCCTAGTGCCCATGGGGAGGATTTGGGATTGGAGTATGATCCTAACACACACACACGCACACACACACACAATGGGACCCTCATGGCTAAACGGGAAGAGAAAGTGGCTCGGAACAGGCAAATAGAGCAAAGCGAACAAATGAGCAGCAACAAAATGGTCAAAAGACAAAAGGTTAATTACAACAACGACAACAACAGAAACAGAAACAGAAACAACGAAAACAACAATCATGAAATGATCAAATTATTAAAGAGCTGAAGACAATCAAAACCGTAGAAAAGCAAGGGGCGAGCGAGTGAGAGAGGTTAAATATAGATACACTCAAAGAAATAGTATGGAAAAAAGTAGAAAATCGAATAAATAAAAGTATGTTATGATAAAAAACCAGAGTGCATCTAAATTTGTATTTCTCCTTCGTTCATTACAATTTAACAAATTACAAAGGTTTTTAAAATTTAAAAGAACATTAGAAACAAGAATAAATACTTTAAATCGCATTCTATTAATTTTATTATTGCAAAATAAAATGAATTAAATGAATTTTATTCAGTGAACAGTTTGACTTAAATCTAATAAATAAATAAATATATATATTATATGCATTCATTATGTAGATTATAACCAGGCTATAGAAATACCTGATTCTGTCACTCAGTTTTAATCATTTTAATATATGTATAAAATAAATAATAAAACAATTTACAATTATTTCTCTCAGTGCAGAGACAGTGGTGCGGGGTAGTTGGTAAAAGTGTTTGGGAAAATCGCATAGGAAAATTACAAAACACAAATGGAAACAAATGTGCACACGCAGAGGTGAAGTGGAAGAGAGAGGGAAGAGAGGGAAAGGTGATAAGAAGGGGAAATGGAAATGGAAGCAAACATAAATTTAATTTATTTGCGTGTAATAAACCACAAAACAAAACTCGTGAGTCTCGACTGCCGTTTTCCCTCCCTCTCCCCTACCATCTACCCTCTACTCCTCCTCCCTCCCTGTGGACAGTCGACCCCCGTCCTGCCAGCCAAACAAAGCGACAGCTACAATACAATTTTTGGCCAGCTGCGTTGCCCCTTCCCCTTGTCCCTGCAACCGACACTCGATGCAAAAGCCTGGAAAATGCGAATGGGTGGAAAGAGGGCAAAAAAAATAAAATTATGATTATTATTAATAACAAAAACAACATTTGATTGTGAAAATTAAAATGATGATTTCTCACACGCGCTGCTGACGTTGCCAACGTCATTCACATCATTCCCATTCTCATCAGTCTCCTCATCATCATCATCATCATGATCATGATCATCAGCATCAACATCGTATTCATCATTGCAATCATCATTATTATCAAATGATAGCGAGAAACGCGAAAGAAGCAACGCTAATGGGAATCAGCATAGAACCAAGATGAAAATGGAATGGAAAATGGCAATGGTAATGGGGATGACGAAGACGATGAAGATGACGACGAGGATGGAGACGGAGATGACGCTGGGTAACTGGCAGACTGGCAATTGACGAATGTTGCTGACGTGGCACAGTGGGCCAATTTGCCAAAGACATGGACACAAAAATGCCACATCAGACAAACATATCATTAAAGACCAATATCAATTTGGAATAAACACTTAAGAATTCATTTCAGTATCATATGGGTAGAGTATCCAAAATTGAACCTCAAGACGAAGCTAAAATAGAAAAGGAGGCGATAAGTAACTGTATCTATTATTTGCAACGTTTGTCCCATGGTAACGTGGCTCTGGTGGCAAGTTGTTGTTTGTGCAGCCGCCGTTGCATGTTGACAGATAAACAACAACAACTTTTCGGAATGAATAGGGAAACCAACAACCAACAACGAACAACGAACAACCGACAGCAGCCCGGTGAGCACCCTATTAATGCTTATTACACAGCACCAATGGGCAGAATCCTCTATCCACCCACCTCCCTCCTTCCTTCCCACTCCCTTCCCCTCTCTGCATCCCTCGTCCTTCGTCCCGTCGCTGCAACTCGTACTCCTTGTGTCTGGTTGTCCTTAAAGCGCAGCGAGTGCGCGTGATTGCGTGCTACTACAGTGAACTCTCAACATAATGCCAACTCACACTCCCTCTCTCTTTCACTCTCCTTCTCT
The DNA here is from genome assembly GCA_037043435.1 of Drosophila suboccidentalis. NCBI lineage: Eukaryota > Metazoa > Arthropoda > Insecta > Diptera > Drosophilidae > Drosophila > Drosophila suboccidentalis. Next base: position 49,062 of record JBAMBK010001940.1, read on the forward strand.
CTCTCTCTCTCTCTGTGTGCATTTGCTCCTTCAAGTGCTGAGCGTGTCGAGCGAATCCTTGTTTACCGTTGTTGCAATTGTTTTTGCCGTCATTATTATCGTTGTTGTTGTTGTTGTTGTTGTTGCTGTTGTTGAATATTACATGGCCAGCGTTGCCATATCCTTCGTGTTGTGTCCTTCGTCCTTCTTGGCAGCTTGTTAAGCGCTCAAGTGCTGTGGCAAATTCGTTTTGAACGCCACTCCAAACTCGCTCGTCCAGCCACGCAGCTACCTCGACAAGAGGCTACAACCACCCCCCCCCCTACCTCCTTACCCCCTCCCCCTTCCACCCCTTTCACCCAACTGGCGACGACCTATGGCGCTTTCAAGCACTCAAGAATCTCACAAAAAACAGAACGAGTACCCGCAGAATTGTGGAAATGGCAATGTAATTTGTTCTTCAGTTCATCTACAAAAGGTCCTTCCTCCCACCCCTTATACCTCCCCCTTCTCCTCACCCCCCTTTCGTTACGGTTTTGGTGTTTCTTCTCCTGGGGGATTACAATTACATTAAATGTATACTTATATGGCAAAGTCTGCATAACACTCGACTTGAAGAGTCTGAGTTTCCACTTTCTATTCACAAATATGAATTACTCGTATCTGAATGTGAGTATGTCGAGAGTTGGCAAAAAGCTCTTAACTCTCTTGGCAGATAATCAACAGAATGAAACCAGCGAACTATATTATGAAAAAATAAAACAGTGGAGTCTAAGAGTTGACAAGGGAGAAATTAGAAGCAGAAATTAAGATTAAACTTATGGGTTATTTTCAAAAACAAATATTAAATCTTTTAAACATGTATTTAAAAACTTCCTGAAAACACTACCAATTCCTTGTTGTTGTTTACCTGCAACAGTTGAAAGGAAAAACATTTTCAATTAAGGAGGCGAAAGAGAAGAGAAAGGAAGAGAAGAACGAGTAAAAGCCAAGTTTGTTACCTAATTAGCAGAGGTCACACAACCCGCTGACTTCGAGGCAATTAAATGCAAAGATGGAGTGCGATTCCAAGAAGCTGTCGACCATTTAATTTCCACGAAGCTGGACACAAAGTGGGCAAAGCAAACAGGGCGGGGCAAGGGGCAGGGGGCAGGGGGACAGGAACAAAATCGAGGGCGGGGCACAGTGGTAAATTGAATAAGGCTAATGCTCACCAACTGTCAAGTGCAGTTAGGCAAACACAGCAAAAAATAAAAACAACAAAACACCGAAAGAAAAAAACACACCCAGGCACGACAACACAAACAACAACAACAACAACGACAACAACACTGACAACAAAAACAACAACAGCACATGCGACACTTGACGCTAAAAGTAAACGCTGGCGACGCCATTAGGCGCAACTTGGCCTGCAGCAACCGAACAGCCAACACCTAACCTCCATTTTCCCCCCTCCCTCATCCATCAGACAAAAGCAAGACAACAACAATAGCACTACAACAACAACAACAACAACAACGACAACAACAACAACAATAGAGCCAAACAACATTGAACATATTCGACAAACATGTCACACATTCATATGGCCAACACTCAACGCCCCCGCAAATCCCCGCAACGCACAGTGACACAAATCATATTTAAATATAAAGAAAATTAAAGTGTCAGAAGCATGTTTTTCAAGTCAAAAAATAATATAAGATCCTTTAAAAAGTAATGCTATTTCATGATTTATTGTGTTATAAAAGCAATTTGTCTCTTTTTTAAAACTGAAACTCAATTGTGTGCCTTATTTAAAGAAAAAACGAAAAAGATCTGTTAAAAACAATTCAATTTTATTGAAAGGTTTTTTTTAAGAATTGCCTTGATAGGCTTTGACATGGGGAGAGTGTGCGAATTATGCCTGAGAAGCTTAACACTTTATTTGGAAATGTACAAATAAACTAGGCTAATTCTTTCAAGTCCAATTCTGAACAAATATAAAATATGTAACATAAATTTTAATAATTTTATTACTTTTGACTTTTAATAGTCAATTCAAGTTTAAATAAAAGATAAATATAAGAGTGATATTTTATTATTATTAATTGTACAATGTTTTCAGCCCTAAAAATTTTGAGTACATTTTTAACCACATGCGTGCCACTGTGCGGCACTTGACACCGTCGCTCTGCCTCCAAAGGGGACCTAGCAACAGCGTCAACTCGACAACGTTTCGTCGTCGTACCGCTAACGTGTCGGACGGACACTCTTCCCCCCTCCCTCTCTCACCCACTCCCTCTCCTGCTCTTCCTTAAAGATCGATCGAAATCGACGTCGACGCTGACGTCGCTGCCAGCGCTGGCGTCGCGTTTATGCGGCCCTTCAATCAGCTGTCAAATGAAAATGTCAAAATATCAAAAGTGAAAAAGGCAAAAGTAAACTTAGGCCCGGTCGGTCTCGGTGCCGAGTTCGAGCCCATTATTGTGTTTCTTCAACGTTGCCAGCCTTTTAAGAGGTCGCTGTTGTTGTTTGTACTTGTGTATGACATATGTGTGTGTGTGGTGTGTGTGAGTGGTGTGTGTGTGTGTCAGTGTTGTGTATGGCATCTTTCGGTCGGTTGATTCGTTAGTTTCGTTAGTTCGTCATGCAATCAGTCAGTCATCCACTCGGTCAGTCCGTCAATCCGTCAGTCCGTCAGTCCGACAGACGAATCCAGTGTCTGTTGGTCGAACAACAACAACAACAACAATGTATTCTCCTCTAAGTGGCCCTAAAATACAACAAAAAAACAAAAAAACACATCTAAAATAAAACTCAAAATGCATGCAAGCCGTAAAACCGAAAGAAAAGAAATGAAATGAAAAGAAAGGAAAGAATAAACAAAGAGAGAGAGACATATAAATAGCCAGAATATAGAAAAATGTACATATATTGGATATAACAAGTTGAACTGCGGCGATGGAAGAAGCCTTAGAAATATATTTAAAAAATCGCATCTGAAAATTCATATTGATATACAATTTTTGACAGTTGACAGATGTGTAGGATTGAAACGGAGTTTAAGATTCCTTCCTTTCTATTTTAATGTGCTAAGATGCAATTTGTACAGGCATATAGATTTATAGAGAAAACATAAGAAACATTATTGGATATCTTCCTCAAGTCCTATTCAAACTCAATCCGCAATCTCCTTTCTTCATTATAATCATCTTAATTTAAAGTGATTCAAAATTTCAGCTTTTATTTAGGCTTATATCTCATCTATAGCTAAGTAGCTTAGGCGTACGATTTCGAAATTAAATTTGATTGTTTTTTAAACACGTCCAGCCCAAAAGTTAATCAAGCGAAGAGGCAACAAAAAATGTCGTAGCAGGCAAAAGAAAAGATACGTATAATAATATTGGAAACGAAAGTGAAAACTAGTTTTCCGTCTCATTTTAGGTGTGACAAGAGTCAATCAGGGGAGAAGAGAGGTGAACGGAGGGTCGGGGAGGAGGGCACTAAACAATTGGCAGTGGTTATGGACACGTTTGACATTTGACGTTTTGATTTTTCTTTTTTTGAGGCTTCATTTGGCCCAGATCGAGTTTGGCATTGCCAAATGGATTGCCAACAACAGCAACAATAACAATAACTCAGAACCCAATTTTCGAGTAGCAGGAGTAGAGTATCTTATGGATACACATCAGTTTCTATGGAGCGTGTAGAGCTTAGGCTCAGCCCGATTCAACTCGATTCAGCTCGACAACAGACTCGTTTCGCTTTATGGGGTTTCTTTCTGGCGTTGTTGCTTCCTTAATTTTGTACACCTTTTCTCTATGGCTTTTTACGATACCCTGTACTCGGTTGCAATGGAAAGGTGTATAAGTGTATGTAGCTTAATTTATAATCATTTATTGCTAATTTTGTGATTTTAAAAATGTAATAAAAATATAAACATAAATATTACAGTTTTAGAAAATTGTATTTTATGTAGGGGCAGTTCATAAAGCACTGCTTGGTATAGGGAAAGCAGTGCAACTAAGATGTCTGATTACTACGGTATCATAGAGTCGATCACACTCTATTGTAGCTCGCTAACTTGTCTCTTTTTTGATTAGGCAGCGTCACAAATCAATAGCATTGAGAATCGCACGAATGAACCAGAGACCATAAAAAATACTTCAATGTATCTGTGTGTGTGTGTGTGTGTGTGTGTGTATTGTGAGTGTGTGAGTGTAAGTGTGTGTGCCTTTGTAATGCCATTTATGGGCTGAACCATTGTATTACCAATATTTTTTTGGCTCTGGCTTCTTCTCTCTATTTTTTTTCTTATCACATACACCACTCGCAGTGTGTGTGTGTGTGTGTGTGTGTGTGGGTGTTGCTCGTGCGCTTAACGGGTTTTCATGGCTTTAACGGTTACTGCTCTTTTACGACTTTTATTATTATTATTAATGCATGTATTTTCCATTTTCGGCTCATGATCTATTGTTAACGCTAGAAACGCTAGAAACCGCAGAAACCGCCGAACTCCGAAATTGGTTACCAAATTTCTGTTTATTTCTTATTTTTATTTTCAACTTGAAATTTATGCACAACGATACAAAACGCTAATCAAATTTGTAGACAATTTTATCGAATGTCAACGAAGTTATTTAAATTTCTTCAATTCGATTTTGTGTTTACCAATCTAAATTTAAATTGAGGTTTACTCTGAAAGAGTTGAAAAACAAAATGATATCACAACTATTTTCCAAATTTCATAATCTTGAAAAATCAACAATAAATTTATGATAATTTTGATTTAAATTTAACCATTGAATCGAACTTGCTTCCCAAAAATATTCACATTTAATAAATATGAAATATTGTAATTAAATTTCGATTCGATTCGCACTTTGCGTTCATCTGTCGCTTTTGGTCATTTAATCGCATTCAAAGTCGCCGTTTTCCATTACATTTTACAATTTCCGTATTGGAAATTAATTTCTCTCCCTTTTTTTCCCCCCCCTCCTGTCGAGAAATATTTAAATTTTTTAAATCTGTTTAATGTGTTTTCTCGACCAACAGCCGATGCAGAATTTTATTAAAAAGGAGGAGGAAAAAGCTAAATGACAAGGCACAAGCCAAAACTCACGATGATGCTGAGAATTGGGAACTGAGAGCTGAGAGTGGCGAATGAAAGGGGGGAGGAAGTGAAAAGGGGGGCACAAATTGCGGCAACTCATGGCGCAATCGTCAATTATGGGCCGACAAGAAGTAATGGCGAAAAAAAGGAGAAGGAAAAGGAAGCGACGAAAGCGGAAAAAATATTGTGTTCGATAATCAAACCGAAAATGTGCACAGCTTGAGTCAAAATAAGGCGAACAAAACGCCAAACAACAATGCGAGTGGAAACAGTGGAAAAAGGGGCAGAAAAACCAGGAAAAAATATATGTGCATGGGTAGGGGAAGGGGAAGGGGAAGGGCAAGGGGAGGGGCAAGGACTTTTAAACAGCAGGATATGCGTACAATTTTTGGCAATTTGCCACCCGCCGCCGCACGCGTCGCCGTCGCCGTCGCCGTCCAAGTCGACGTCGCTGCCCAGGCCAGGCCCATAATTAAATTACATACAACACACACAAACAAACACGCATTTACACGTGTGCGAGAGCGAGAAAGAGAGAGAGAGGGGCAGAGAGAGAGAGAGAGAGAGAGAGAGAGTGAGTGAGTGTGTGTGTTTTGTTACCGAATGCCTGCTGACTTGCTTTTCTTTTCTTTTCTTTGCTTGATTTCAAGGCCTGTCTCTGTGTGTGAGTGTGTGTGTGTGTATGTGTCCCGCAGCCCTTCCCCCCTTTCCCATAGATCGCTGCCCCCACTCCAACACACACATCCGGCCACAGCGAATTGACTGACGAACTGACGACGACGGCGAAAAACTTGGAAAATGAATACGCCTTTTTTTATTGTTTTTTTTTTGCCTTGGCGCCGTGTGTACATAACTGTAAAATGTGTAATCACCGAAATATTTGTTGTTTTTGTAATTTAAGTAATTACGTTTTTATTTGCCGCACATATGTGTGTGTGTGTGTGAGTGTGAGTGTGTGTAGTCTAAAAATGCTGCAGGACCACAGAAAATGCATTTGATTTACTACAATTCATTTTTCTTTCTTTTTACACTCACGTGAATACCTGAGAAAAAGGCTGTATAACAAATTGTATTGTATCTTAGTGAAATTAGCTATAATATTTATAGAACAGAACTGAATCACCCAAAGTAATTCGTCAGAAAATCTGTAGGTGAAGGAGGAAATTAAAGATACTTAATTTAAATTGCATGCAATTGAGAAGTTTGTATAATAATATGGTTTAAGGATATGTGTAATGATTTTTTTGTTCGGCGATGTATCCTGCAATTAAACATAAAAAGTGGAGCTGACCCGAAGTAATTTTTCAGCAAATCTCAGATTGACCTCAAAAACTCAATTTTATTAAAATCACTTATAAATCAAAATTGAAAAATAAGTTTAATTTTCAAATTTGTTATCAGCTGAGAAAAATTGAGAAGTAACTTTTATATTTAATTTTCAATACAAAAGTTGAAAATAAGTTTATTTTATAAAAATCAGCTGATTAATCTGATTTGATATTGTTTTTCATAAAACTTTTAATCGTTATAGTCCCTGATTAATTTAATATTCATTCCATAAATTAATATAAATTTAATCAGAGAACATTAGAAATTGTTAGTTGCTCTTCGGAATTCGAGATTTGTGCGTGAAATTGAACAACAGAACGCACTCGATATCAGCAGGGAGAATCGTCAAGGTTAAATCGGAGCCAGCTGAGTGGTTAATTGCATTTTGTAGCAGCTTGATATGAATTTGTGACCTTGAATCGCCATCGTCATCATCATCATCGTCATCATCGTCATCATCGTGGACATCAAGCAGTGTTTGCGTGGAATCATCGAGCATTTTGAGGGCTGGCCTCGGATTACGAATTACGAATGCGCGGCGCGTGACTTCCAGTTAAGACCTAATTATGTCAGTTACTCATACGAGATTGACGGCACGGCACGGCACGAGTAACGCAACTAAGCCAGGATATATGTGCATACATAGGTGAGAGAAGTGGACCCAAAGGATATATGTATACATATATATGATATTCGAGAAGTGAGAGCGATGCGTGCCGGGCACGTTCTTTGACTCAGCCAAGGGATGTTGATGATGATGATGATGTTGATGACGCAAATTCACAGAGATTTGCAACCGACTGACTAAATGAAAGGTGCAGCTTGTGCTGTTGTTGTGGTTGTTGTTCTTCCTGCTTTCAATTGTTTTCCGCCCCTTTTTTGTTGTTGAGGGTTGCTGGCCACCCATTCAACATTCAACTTTCAACATTCCACATTTGAGGCATTCAAGCAGCCGGCTCGTCATTCATTTCGTTTAAACAGATTTTTCAGCTATTTTAATGATGCGATTTGTGCAACGGAACAACCCCCAAATCTGAGTGTGTCAGTCAGTCAGTCAGTGAGTCAGTGGGAGAGCTGAGCTGAGCTGAACTGAGCAGAGGCAGCCCACTCACCCAGTTACGAGTGAGTCCTTCTGCCTCCTTTGTATTTATGTCCCTGCATGTCCTTTGCGCTTCGCTCTGCTCGCTTAGCAACAACAGCCGATAAAATTCGCCCTTTTTGCGATAGGTAAAATATAATTTCGCTTCTCGCTTCTCGTCCCGGCATCTGGCAACTCGATGTGGTTGCCGAATGTGCTGAATGCACCCCCGTGTTCAGTTACCAACCAATTCAACCCCCAAATGTGTCCTGCAGCTTATGGAAAATTCCATGCATCCTACTCGAATATAGTAGGCTTAAAAAGTACTCGTAAATGTGAATCTATTCGCAGCACAAGTACTCGTATTCACTCAGCTAAATGAATTTTTGAAAAGTAATTTATTGTAATAAAATAAGTCTAAATTTATCTGAATAAATCAACGATTTTTCTTTGGAATTCGAGGTGTTTTTCCAACAGATTTAAAAAACTGATTTCCAATACTCAAGCTAACATTTCTTGGCTATCGAGCAACCTTTCAGATAATTTTCTAGCTCTGATCCTATCCGCTTCTGCTAAAGTTACGCTGTATTCCAATAAGTAAACATTTCTTAGAATTCCAGCCAGTTAAGTTGTAATTTGTATTTCACATTGAGCAAGTCAACGTTTTCGCTGGAATCCCAATTGGCTTTCCCATTACTATATTGTACTACGTTTCAGTTAAGCTGCCCGTCCAATAAGTACGAATTCCTTGTAACTCGATTTATTATTTGTAATTCCTTGATGTTCTCATATTTTACTTGGGAATTTCATCCGTTTTTCTTAGATGTTGTCATCTCATAGGTTAATTGAAGTCAGTTTTTCATAAACAAATCGTTCCCTTGAGAGCCTTTTCTCAGCTCCTAGATACAGCCTCCTTTTCCCTTTCTCGACGTTGCTACCAAGGAGCTCTGGGCGCGATTCCAGTCAACATACTCGTAGTCGTTGTCGTAGTCGCAGTCAGTTCCCAGACTCGTCTCGTTTTTCATAATCATCTTAATAATTTCACAACTCATGTCTTTATTACATTTCGTTATTCTTCTTTTATTTTTCGCTCTTCATCCTGCAGCATTATAATGTTGCTCTGCTCTCCATGGAATTTTTTAATTTAGACTGAGCAAAGTATCTCATACATTACGCCAGAGCCGAGCAACTCAAAAGTATCTCATGCGTGAGCGTTGCAGCGCATTTTCTCCTTTTCCTTTTCCATTTCCATATTCCATATTCATACTTCTGTCTCCTCCTCGCACCTTGCCCCTTTACCGCCTCGGAGGGGACTGTGCGTGCTGTCGAGTCTGGCGCTTTGAGCCGCCGCATTTCATCAAAGATTTCCCCATTTCCTTTGGGTGGGGCGGATTTACGTGTCTTGTCTTGCCTCGACTTGTAATTTAATCTCTCAGCGCTTTCATTTCAGACATTTCTTTGAAAAGTATGGCGCCAAATCAGCGCATTTTCCTGCCTGCATCTCAGATCCTCACTGACTGCGTCGCTCTGCTCAAGGGCTTTTCCCTGTTTATCAGCCATACTTAGTTCAATGCACATCCATCATCTGGAAAGGTCTTCAATCAAGCAAAAGGGTTTAACGAGAAACAACATTGCCAGGTTGTTGAAACCTTAAGTAATCTTAAGCAAGTAAGTAACATTGAAATGTAACAAAATAATCAGAATATAGAAAGATATTAGCAGTGTTTTTAAAATTGTAGGAACCAACTTTTCGTTGGAGATACAAAAAGAAGCTAAGAAAACCCCTAATTTTAAAAACATCCTTTACAATTATTCAAATTGCAGCTATAAAATAGCTAAATTCAACAGCGAATTTTCACATTCTTTACAAAGTCAAAGTAAGATACATTGAATCAAGCCTTTAGACTCGTGTGTTTAGTTGTTTTATTTATTTTGTTGGTATTTCGTAAACTCGTACAATATGTGAATTCATAACTTACGTTAAAGAGCGTCTACTTATTGTTTGTATGCATTTTTATGTTCATGTTTATTTGTGTCCTATTAGAGACCAATACGACACGATCTTCTCATCTCTCTACCCCACAGATTCGGTGCTGTTTAATTTTAGAATGGCCTTCTAACAAAGCCAAATCAGTGGAACAGGTTCCATGCCTCGTCGCATTTCCGATCCCACACACACCACATCCATCCATACACACACACACACACACCACACTGTGCCGCATCCTGAGGGCAACTCTGCCCCTGCCACATGTGCCGCGGCATCAGAACAAGAACAAATTTTAATGCAGGGCCCAAAATATATTTCAAGGTCCGTTGAAGGCATCGTCGACTGCCGACGGACTGCCGACGGACTGCCGACGGACTGCCGACTGCCTGCAGCTGCATCAAATTTGTAATTAGGCGGTGAAGACGGCGGCTCCTCTGCTGATTTAGTGCCCACTTTCTCAATGTCGCCTCCGTCTCGAGAATAGGGACAGGTTCTCATTCCCCTCTCGCATTTCCCTTTTCCTACGCTTCGCATTGTCTGCGTGTCAGGGGTTTGTTTCCTAAGCGAAAACTAATAATCATAAACAATTTTATATCACTGAAATTATCACAAATAACAAAATATTTTTATTAATGTCAGCTCGTAAAAAGCGTCAACTCGGCACGAAAAGTGCCAAAGAATTGGGGTAAGCACTTTGAAATAAACCATATATATTAAATTACTTATATAAGAATATATATACATATATTTCAAAGTAAGATTAGAGTAAATATTTGGTTATGTGAAAGCTAAAGCTATGAAACATGTTTCACAGACCGAATTGCCTTTAGCTTCTCCAAGAACTTGTGGATAGGACTTGCATTACATTTACTAATTATTCACTTTTTTTAGATTTCAAATAGCTATATTCCAAATTTCAGCAATATAGTTTCAGTAGTTTCCGAGTTATGATTAGGACAGCGAGTCTCCTTTGCAATTACTTATCTGAATCACTGCAAATCCCCATTAAAATTAGTGAGAACTTATCCTTGAAGCTGTATACCAAATTTCAGCGATAAATCTGACATTTTTTTGGAGCTATGACGAGTCTATAAATTTTCACAGATAGTGCGATTTTCATTGTAGTCGAGACAAATGATTTAATATAGCAATATATCGAATCCCACGTATTGCAGCGCTTCGAAGCAGGTAACAAAAAGCTATTTATATAGATATATGTATGCATATATGTGCACATGTTTATTATGTAATATAACTTGATAATTTAACAAAGTTGATGGCAGCATTTGGAAGTCTGGGGAACGGGGAGCTAAGTGCAGACATTTGGAAATTAAAAATGTTTTTGAGGAGGAGTCGAGCAGTAAAACGAATCTTTAATTGCCACTTGACGCTCGACCCGACTGTCTTCTTTTATTGTATCTTTTTTTTTTTGGGTTTGCGTCGATTTTTACATTCGATTTTCAATTCCATTTCAGAGATTCAGAGAGTTGGCAGCCAGTTGGAGTTTTCGGTCCAGGCTCGTCGATGTTTTGCTCCTTGACTGCCATTCAACGCCCCACGATCTTGTTGCTGTTTTTTATGGCTCTCGAGTGCTGCCAGCGGCAATTTAAATTATGATTATGGCTCTGGAGCGTAACCCAAGTGGCTGTTTGGGGGGATCGCGGAATCGGATCGGATCGGATCGTATCGGATACGATCGGTTGGGATCGCGTATGTTTCTCAAGTGGTCGACGGCAATTAAATGCGCTCCCCAAGCAATCGATTTGCGTTTTGCTGCTCTAATCTAAATGGCCTGCATTTTTGTAATTAACGCCATCAAATAATTTTCCCCATTCAGGCAGAGTGAATAAAACAGAAAAAAAAGAAAACGATCGTAAAATGGAAAATGAATAGTTGCGTTTTGTTTTCTGGTTTCCACAAATTGCAACAAGCTACTTGAGAATGGTTTTTATTGAAATATCTCACTTGTAACTGATGCAAATACAAAGTACAATTACATAAGCAACTCAAACAACAAAATTCAGAATTATCGAATATCCATAACTCATGAGTTTTAAGAGCTATAAAAACGATCTCTGTAGAATAAATCACATAAGACGAGATTTATAGTTGAATATTTAGTAGGATATAATACGATAAATAACAAAATGATTTCATAAAGTCTATTAACTATTATATTTCTTCTTATAGTATTTCATATATAAGCAAACATTTCTGTAAACATCTTTTAAGCTTCTCACTTTCTTATATTTCGAAAAAAAGCTCTTACCATATTTATTTATTGTAAATCATTTATAAGCAAACATTTTTTGTAAACAACTTTGAGCTTTTCACGTTCTTATCTTTCAAAAAAAAGCTCCTACCTTATTTATTTATTGTGTTTAATCTAGTCAGTGTTAATTGAATGCTTGTGCAACGTTCTTGTATAGTTTTCGACTATAAAATAAAGAGTTTCAGATAGTTTGACGAGAGATAAATCAGGTGTCATTTAAAGGTGAATGTGAGGTTGGTAATGAGCTAAAACAATTAGGGTAACTCGTATGCAAACAATGGAAACCACAGTCGGGTGTCAAACGAGAGCCGCTAATCACAATCTGTGACCCAAATCCGACCCACGCCGGCGCTACGGAGGAACGAGGAACGATTCCAAGTATTCTACGCCGGAAGCACCGCAATCAGCGGCATTCCCAGCACTAGTTGTAGTTGCAGTTCAGTTGTCAGTTGTTAGTTGTCACTTGTCAGTCGGATGAGCAAGCTCTCTCTCTCTCTTAGCGGTGACTTTGATTTTGATTCAATTCCACAATGCACTCCCTTGATTTGGAAACGGCCAGCACGAGTCTCAGAAACGTCTCGCAGTTGCCAGAGCCGATTCAGCCCTGTTTCAACTTTACGGAAACTCAGCGGAAATTATCTTTGTCGGATCCGAATATCGCCGATCTCGTGGCCAGTAAGACGGCAAGCAAGGAATTCTTCTATGGCATCGAGATAATGACCCAGAACGAGAGTAAAGTCACCTGTGTGGACTTCAACTTGTTCCTGCCCCTGTTGCCCACCTTCGTCAGCATCGTGTGGTTGAAGCAGTTCTCCGAATCGATTCATAACTCGACCATGAATCAGGTGGCCAATATGCAGCTTGTTCCGCATCTGAACTCGCGCATTTCCGCAATGCCGCATCTGTCCCTCTATCGAATGTCCCAAAAGTATTTGGATGAGTTTCTGGCCTTGAATCTGTCCAATGTGCTCGTCGTTCGCGGGGATCAACTAGACGAGGATCAGGAATATCGTTACGCCTATCAGGTGGTGGATTACCTACGTCGTGCCAGGGGAGGTGAGTTGCCTTCTAGTTGGTCCATCTCCAATTTCAGAGGGATTGTGTCCTTTCCAGATAAAATATCAATTGCTGTGGGTGGTTATCCCGAAGGCTACACGAGTCTGAGCCGCACCGAACCTCAGGATAAGGACCAGAACATTAAATATTTAAAGATGAAGGCAAGTTCTAGTACTGAAAGTGACATCTACCTATTAAAGTAGCTTATTAGCTGAGTACTTAGGATAAAGATGAAATTAACATTTAGAATTTAAAAACACATTACAATAGAGTTAAAATACCTGGGAATAGATTAGTCGAGTGTTAGAAAACTGTGAAAGCACATTAATGAGGATTAAATCTCTCTTAAAATGAGCTGAGTACTTAGAATAAAGATTAAATTGCAACTATTAAGCAAAAGCATTTAAAAGCACCTTAAGAGCTCGAAGTTATACAATTTTTAAATAGCTTGATCGCATTAGCTGAATGTTTGTCTTAAAAGAAAGTCTCATAAAGAAAGCACATTAATATCGATTAAAACTAGCTTAAAGCTATCTTAAAGTAGTTTGTAAACATGTAGCTTGCAAATATTTTTGAAGCTAACTTAAGATTAATCTTATTAATCTAAGAGCTTTTGCTTACGCATAACAGCTACTTGGTCTTATCAGAAAAGCTTTCGATTATAATACATTTTGTTATTTATACAGGTTGATGCTGGCGCCAATTTCATTATCACTCAGCTATGTTATTCCGGCGATAAGATTGTGGAGTTTATACGCGATGCTCGCAGTGCTGGCATAACGGTTCCCATTGTGCTGGGCATGGTTGTTCCCGATTACTTTGGGAAATATCAGATCCTTGAAAGAATTACAGGAGTGCGCCTGCCACCTGAAGAGCGCGACGAGCTGGAGAAAATTCAAGGCGACAAGGCCAAGGTTAAGGACTACTTTGTCCAACTGACGGTGCGCAACATTCAACAGGTCATCGATGCCGACTTGGGAATCTATGGCATCCAATTCTTTACCTTGAACCGCTTCGGATCCGTTCTCGATGTGCTGCGTGAGCTTCGCTCGCGGAACATCCTCAAAAAACCCGCAGACGACGAGACCGTTGAAGTTTAAGTTTTACATATCCAATATTATTGTAATTAAAAAAATAATGGGAAATAAAAGAGTACATTGCAGATTACAGGTATTGAATGTTGGTTTTGCTCAGAAGAGGGCACAAATAAAAAGCCGATCAGGTGAACACTGTGAATGAACGACTGACTCACTATGGAAAAAGAACAAGTGAACATGATCGTCCAAGTGACCAGTGTGTACACATATCAATCTGTACTAATAAGTGTGATTTTCTAAGTGTGTGCACACTGATAAACAACAAATTCACATTGCAAAGCAAGCAAATAAACAGATCATAGATTGCACTATAAATAGCGATAGCATCGTATATCGTAGTCATACGTCTAATTGGATAAACAACCTTATCGATGACGTTGTTACAATTGTTATCTACCAAATGGTACACTTTTTTGAATGATGAAAACAAGACCCAGTATTTCATAAATGTGCATGAATTATATATTTTACGGTATTTTATCAATAGGTCCAATTGTTTTTCGCAATGCAAGTGTGTGCACACTGTCTGTCAAAATATACACAAAAAGACAGGTAAGGAATTAAATGAATAAGAAGAAGATAAGAGACAGGAGAAGATGAATTAGTCATACGATGTGGAGCTGAAGTATGTCATGATTTTCAAAATAGAACAAAGTTCACATAGTATGTAGGTAAACATTTAAGATAGATAAATAGTTAGTAAATTACGTGTTCAACATTCTGGTGATAAAAAAAAAAACGAATAGGAATTATAAATAAAAAATAAAAATCGCAATGTCTGTCAATCTGATTCCAATCCGAGCAACGCGATCATTGTTCAGAAACCTGACGACGCTTCTCCAGAAGAACGCCTTTCAGTACTCTTCGCAGAATCAACACATGTGCAGCTCCACAACTAATTCCCCCGACTCGGAGTCGGAGTCGAAGGAGTCTCTGGTCGTTAAGCATTGCTACACGTTCACAGATAGTCAGAAGGAATTGCGCCTCGGGGATCCCAGCATTGCGGATATCGTGGCTCAGAAGACGGCGGCCAAGGAGTTCTTCTATGGCATCGAGACAAAGGCCATGGACCAGGGTCAACCAGCCTGTGTGGACTTCAATACGTTCCTGCCCCAGCTGCCGATCTGCGTGAGTCTCGTGTGGACCAAGAGCTTTTCCGAGAGGATCGAGGAGACGACCATGGAATATGTGCCCAACATTCAGTTGGTTCGTCAGCTAAATCAGCACATTCCCGCCATGCCGCATTTCACCCTCTTTCGGCTGAACCATAAGCATCTGGACGACTTCCTGGCTCTGAAGATGAACAATGTGCTCGTCATCCGTGGCGATCACGTCGAGGAGGGGCAGGAGTACGATTATGCCTATCAGGCGGTCGAGTATCTCCGAAAAAAGGGAGGAAGTGAGTATTTTGATTGATTTACCATTATAGATATAGCTACTATCATCTCGATCTTTACGATCTCCAGAGGATCTGTCTATAGCCGTGGCGGGAAATCCCGAAGGACATCCGGGCTTGGAAACAGGACCTCCGAATTTGGAGAAGGAAATGGAGTATTTGAAACTAAAGGCAAGTTCCATATTCTCTGATCTCTCATTTGAATCCTAGCCTAATCTTCGTCTGCAGATGGATGTGGGAGCAGATTTCATCGTGACCCAGCAGTGTTACTCGGCCGACAGACTTGTGGAATTCGTGCGGGATGCCCGTGATGCTGGCATCACCATTCCCATTGTCCTGGGCATCCTGATACCAGAGACCTACGCCAGATACCAGCGCATGGTCAGCTTCACCAACGTCGTGCTCTTCCCCGACCAACTGCAGGAGTTGGAGGAAATCAAGGAGGACGACGCCAGGGTTCAGGAGTTCTTTATCCAGATCGCAGTGCACAACATTCAAAAGGTCCTTTGTGCCGATTTGGGTGTCTTCGGCATTCATTTCTACACTCTGAATCGAATGAAGCCAATTTATGCCTGCATCTCTGAACTGAAAAAATTGGGGATCATGAACGGTTCGGATACATAGTTAGAGAATTTTAGTGATTCTTAGTTAATGCATAGATCCAAATTATAGTGTAATTTATAGAGTTTTATTGGGATAGTTTTATATGAGGCGCCCCCAACAGATAGTTTAATAGTATTTGCAATGATGCTCATTTAAATTAAAAACATTTTTTGGGGATTTTAAGCAAGGCGCCCCCAACGGATATTTAAATAATAGCTATTTATTTAAATCTGTATTTAATTTATAACGTCTCATTAAAAAGATTTCAAAGACTTCGCTATTTAAAATGATTCTGTTTATTTTCGTAAGACAGGTGTGTACACACTGCCGATTTAAAGCAATTCGATAAGTATCGATTTGCTGAAAACATCTGTGTATTGGAAATATCGAATAAATGATACACCGAAACATTTATAATTTTAAAATGTAAATTGTAAATTAAATTCATAGAATGGAATAAAATTTAAATACAAGTATAATAAACATAGACTTTGAAATTAATTGAATTAAATTATTTGCTAAATGTCTCATACAACTAAATCGATATAGCTTACAATTGCAAGGCAATCGATACTGTTGATATTCCAATATCGATAACATTTCAATACGAATTAGTTGACAGAAATATTTAGCAAAACAAAAAAGTTGAAGTGCCGCTTAAAAAATTTAAGACAATTACTTAGATTAATCGATTAAGTGCGAATACGAAAATCGTCGAACAATATTAATGAATGTATCGATCTATCGATATTTTTATCGTCAGAACCAAAGTGTAAACAAAAAGTGAATTGCTAATTGGATTGAAATCTGAGCTTTCTTCACTTCAATCGGCTCGTGATGGAAAGCTCTTTGCCTGGAAATACTGAACAGGAGGCAGATGGAGATTTGGAGGAGATTTCGCCGGATGTCTACGCGGAGTTTCTGCAGCGGCACGAGGTCGTCTTGCGGGACGAGCCGACGATGCGGGGCTTCAAGGCGGCGATCGAGGCCAACGCGGAGCTCTTTCGAGGCGCCACTGTGCTCGAGGTGAACTGCGGCAGCGGCATCCTGTCCATGTGGGCGGCGGAAAAGGGGGGCGCGGCGCGGGTGATCGCCGTGGAGCCGAGCGACGTTTGTCGCGTGGCGCGTCAATTGGTGCGTCGCAATCGCCTGGAGCACGTGGTCGAGGTGCGGCAGGGGCGCGTGGAGCAGCTGGAGCTGCCGCCCGTGGACATCATCATGTCCAAGTGGATGGGGTAAGCAATTGGATTACTCCTGCCCTTATTCCTCCTTAATCTAGTCGAGAATCCCTGCAGTGCCTGTCTGATGTACAACTCGACTCTGGAGGATGTGCTCTGTGCCCGCGACAAGTGCCTCAAGCCCGGCGGCTGCATCTTTCCCGCCCAGGCCAATCTCTATATGGCTGCCGCCGATCAGAGACGCCATCCCGAGGACAAGATCGTGTCCCAGTTGCAGTATTGGACTCGTTACTCTGGCCTGAATCTGTCGCGTGTCTTTGACATCGCGCAGCGGACGCCTCTGCTCAGCATCATGGATGTGAACCAGATGCTCACCCAGCGCCAGTTGCTGCAACGCTTCGATATGCACACACTGGGCCGCCATCAGCTGAGCTTCACTGTGCCCTTCAAGCTGCGCTCGCTGCGCCAATCCCTGGCCAAGTACTTTGTGCTCTACTTTGACTTTCGCTTCCCATCCCCGTCTCCGCCTCCGGGGCAGGGCATCAAGGTGAGCACAAGTCCCAGTGCTCCCTTCACCCAATGGAAGCAGACGCTGTTCCCCATCGACGCCCACCTGCCGCTCTGCGTCGGCGACGTCGTCTCTGGCCAGTTCCGGGTGGAACGGAGTCCTCGGCATCTGGACTTTGACATCGCCTGGAGCTGCCACAACAAACTGACGAGCGTCCAGCTGCACACACAAATCTATCGCATGCAGGGCGAGGCGTCGGTCATTTAAAGAATATATATCACTGAATCATCAACTGAGGAATCATTTATAAGGCATTCCTTTGTAATCGTATAGACTAATGTCAGACCAAAAGTGTATAGTAGTTCTTTAGTGAATAGATCTGACATAAATCATTGAATTTGACTTATTTAATTCATAAATATTTGTATTGTAATATATCTTTCATCCAATTGAGAAACATAATGAATGACTCATCTACATATATAGAATTTCCTTGTAATTATATAGAGTGTGTAAAGATCTGAATATTATCTATATATTTGATAGTTTTATAATTTAATACTATATTAATGATACTATGAAATTGAATCCATCACCATGTCATTTACTTTAAATTTCTTTCTAATTATGTATGTTGTAGTTTAAAGTCAAACCTGAAGTGTTTATTTTGTTTAAATATATTTTAAACTTCGTATGTTTCTAATCCAATTTAGGTACAAAA
Organism: Drosophila suboccidentalis; assembly: GCA_037043435.1. Lineage (NCBI taxonomy): Eukaryota > Metazoa > Arthropoda > Insecta > Diptera > Drosophilidae > Drosophila > Drosophila suboccidentalis. The sequence continues at coordinate 67,367 of JBAMBK010001940.1, forward strand.
GGATATTGATTTAAATCACTATCATAATTAATTTAAAACTAATAATTATTATTAAAATCATCAGATATGAATTGTATATTTAATTTCTTGTTTGCTGCTAACTGTTCTAATTGAAGAATAGACTCGCCATATCACAGGGTTGCCATATATGAAGTTTTCAAATGAATTTAAAATATTTTGAAATCTATAAATCTATCAAAAAAAACTCTGCTATCAAAAGAAGAGATAGAGGATTTTGAGGGAATATTTTAGTCGAAATTCAACTGGGAATATTCTATCTGGTCAAAGCATTTCAGAGTTGCCAAATATCCATACAAATGATGCCTTTTGGGGGTGGGGTGGGCAAAAGAGGGTAAGAGATGTGGAAGGAGTTAAGTTTGGGCCACTTTCTGCGTCATCATCGTCATCAATGCCAGTCAATGTCAGAAATGCTTCAAATCGTAATGCGTAGATATATTTTTGCGTAAATAATAGAATTGTTGCGTCATGGCACCTTTACTCGGGGAGGGGGAAGTGGGCAGGAGATAGGGGTAGGGGTAGGGATAGGGGTGGTAAGGGTTGCGAGGTAAAGAAAAGACGTCGTCGTCGCATTGAAAGCCTTTTGACAAAAACAACATTTGACATTTGTAACTTGCGGTTGATCAGCCATGGAGAAAGGATAAACGCTATCTCCCCTCCCTCCCTCTCTTTACTCTTTGCTCTCCTCTCTCCACTCTTCTCCTCCCTCTCCACCAACCAAGCAACCCACCAACTGAGCTCTCTTAAGGGTTGTCATCTCTGGCGTTGATGTTGATGATGTCTCTCTGGTGCCGTGATGACGTGGCAACACACACACACACACTCACACTCTAACAGAGAGAGAGAGAGAGAGAGTGAGAGAGGGAGAGAGAGAGAGATTTGAAAGGCTTGCCAGCTTCACATCACATCACGCTTCAAATCCTGCTCGTTATTTTTGCAGCTGTTGTTATCGCCGTTAAGCTTGAAAAATGATGTGCGAATTTTTGTGTGTTTTTTATTTTTATTTAGACCCTGTACTTGAAATGCACAAAGTGGTCGCTCTAACTGTGTCAGCAAACAGAACTTGAACTCTTGGCAGCAAATGTAGCCAAGACTCAACTTTTTCTTTTTATTAGTCTATAACTTAAAGCTTGTAATATTTTAATTTATTAGCTTATAATTTTTATTTAAGTTTAATTGTCAAAATTAATATACTTTTATAGTAATAAAATAATTTAAAAAAAATAAATGATATAAATAAATTAGATAAAATAAAGAAAAAGGTAAATAAAACAAAAAAAAAATACATTAAATAAATAGAATAAACAAAAGAAATAAAATAAATAAATTAAACAAAATAAATAAAATAGATAAAATAAATAAATGAATTAATTGCGTGCAAGATTCTTTTGCACTTGCTAAATTTTCGTTTTTAAAATTAATTTCAATTTATTTCTTTTTTTGTATTGGTTCCTTGGTTTTAGTTTTCATTTTTACAATTTATTTTAATTTACTTGTATATTTTTAGATTTTTTTCTTCAGTTTTAGTTTTCATTTTTACAATACTTTTCTTAATTTACTTTAATTTGCTTGAATTTTCTTTTAGGTTTGGGTACAGGGTCTCTCACAGTCTAGTTTGCTCAACCATTGCATATCCTTCTAGCTTCTGGCTTCAACTCTGTGTTGGCCTGGTAATAGTGCGCACTTTGTACAATTATTTATCGACAATTAAGCTAAACAAATGACGCCGTTAGAAAGGACAATGAGTGCATATTACGCATACGACACGCTGTGCCATGTCCTTGTGTCCCCAGATGTCCCTATGTCCCCATGCTGTCCATATGAGAATCCTCTTCACAAGCTGCTTTCAACTAATGGCCAACATCATTTCATGTTTAATTGCTTCTTTTATTTTAAAATAAAATAACAATAAATAAAAAATAAAAATAAATTATGTTTTTATTTAATAAATATTTATTTATTTTGAGAATTGTTAATTTTTATCGCTAGAATTAACAAACATTTTTTTTATTTTTATAGCTGTGAACTTGACACTTTCATTTATTATTAAAATTTATAATATGCATCTTCTAATAATTTGTGAGGCGATTAGACAATGCTTCTTAATCAGAATGGCGCATAAATTAATTGGCAATCGAGTGTGAATTGCCAAACCAGTTTAGGGAGTTTGTTAACTCGACTCTTGAGAGGGGCTCGTTTCCCGTTATTGTTGTTGTTTCATTTCTATTCATCTTTGACCCTTAAGAGTGTATTTTTGATAAGAAAGCTGACTTTATCTCTAGCTTAATATTGAATATAGTTTTTAGTAGTGGTATTCCTAAGTGCGGTCATGTGTTTTTTTAGCTTTACCCCTTTTATTTGCATCTTCATGATTAACATCGTTTAATTTCATTGCAAAACAAATCAGCGCAAAATGAGGAAACCAACGATAAATAAAAGCAAAAGACAAAGCAAAAATACAATCACACACAAGCACACACACACGCACACATAGATAGAAGACAGGCCTATGAATTGTATCCGTGTCTGTGCATCTATAATAAAAGCAAAGCTGAAAACAAAAGCAACAACAACGTCAGCAGCAGCAGCGGCAGAGCGTCCGCTGCGGCAGAGCCCCAGCAGAGCCCCCATGCGAAGAGCAAGAGCTGAAAGCAGCTACAACGAAGACAAAGACAATAAAAGCAAATAAGCAAAAAAAGAGCAAAAACCAAATACAAAGTTTGCACTAGTGTTTGTTGGTGGTGGGGGGGTATGGGGAGCCAGAGCCAGAGAGGCTGGCAAACGATCGGCCGAACAAAGGAGCGGTAAGCAATGAGCAAAAAACAACAAAAAGTTGTGTACTCGTATTTATGGCACACAAAACGCAAACAATAAAAAAAGAAGGAAAATAAAACACAAACCAAAAAAAAAGAAGAAAAATGAAATAGAGGCGAAGCAGCCGAGCCAAGTCACGTTCACGTTTCGTTGGGTCGAGCGATCTCGCGTCGCTGCAGCTGGACCAAGCAGAGACTGCGACTGCGACGGCGGCAGCGGCAAACGGGGGCTCGAATCAGCTGGGGCAGCAAGCCGGCATATGTGTGTGCGTGTTGAGTGAGAGAGCGAGTGAGCGATCTAATGAGAACACCGCGCGCAAAGAGTAAACAGTTAAGAGCACAGGCCGTGAGTTACTTTCGTCGAGTTCCAATTGGGCGTTAAGAGAGCTTAAACAAAGAGCGCCTGAGCATAAACGGATACTATGAAACGTGCTCACTACGATCGAAAGAGAGAAACTGAGTTGTACGCTGTGCGCTCTTGAGAGTTTTTTTTGCACAGAGTGCGTTTGGCGTGCGCTCTGCAGCCGGCGATCGAGAGAGCGCCGCTCGTGAGAGTGAGATAGTGAGCAAGCAAACGACAAACGGGTTGAGGTACATTTGTATATAATACACATGCATATGTACATATGTATGTATATTTTTATGTGTGTGCGCACACAAGCAGGCCAACAACAAAAACACATAAAAGAAAAACAACTTAAGGAAAAACAAAATATAAAAAGCACATTTGTTTACGACAAACAATAAATAAGTGCATTTTGTAGGATGCACAGCAGGGGAAGGGGTAAAGCGATGCACATAAATATGGTATACATACGTACATACACACAAACATACATACATACAACAGAGTGGCAGCATGTGGCACGTTGTCGTAGCTGCAGCTACACATAGATTTTTATAGTTTGCCTTTTATTAGACATACATACACATGTAAGTACATGCAAGCATGCATATACATATGTGTGCGTGTGTGTGTGTGTTTAGCGCAACGACCGATAGCACGATTATATGTACATACATGTACATATGTACATATATGTACATGTAAACTTACATTCATACATATATTTATGTATGCCCGCTTTAGCTATAGCTACTTATTCAGCCGTTTCCAGCTATATAGCTATAACTACATTGCCATGCTCTTGAACAATTTGCGGGCGCTAGAAAAAGTCGTTGCGCTATTTTGCGACCTGCCTCACAACAATTTGCATACGCGCGTTCGTGTGTGCGTATTAAATTAACCAATACACTCACACACACACACACACACACACACACACACACACAACATGCACACGCTTGCAATCAGCAAATAGATATCGACTAAGAGCGCGAACAAAGCGAGAGAGAGAGAGAGAGAAGGGGGAAAGAGAGGGGGGTTATGTACTGACACGTAGCGAGCGCATGTAATGTGCAAAAATCATGTAAATTTCACGTGAAAATCAAAATGAATATCAAAAGAAAAGAAGAGAAGCGAAAAACAAAACTAATGAACTGCGAATTTATCAATTGTAGGTATCCAAATCCAAATATTAATTCAAGTTGCCAAATTTAAACAGCTTTTAAGATAATACATATGTGTACTTATGTATTGTACAGTGGGTCAAATCTATTTGGCTATCGATCAAATTGGCAAGGGTGACAATTGTGTTCTATTTGTTAACTCTTCCCCGTTGGCCAGTAAGAAAGTGGCTTGAATAATTTCTGCATCATTTTATGAATTCATAGAGCATAAAATTCAAACAAATAAAATGATTGACAGTTTGCAATTAAATTAAATAGAAATATTTATTAAATCAATTCAAGAATTTGATATTATAGATATTAAATAGATAGATATAGATATTAAATTAAAGAACTGTATTTTCCTAGGTAGACCATAATATAATCAAGTGTTTCCTAGAGTTTATAATCTCATACCCTCTCCACCTTATGGAGACACAGACACACAAACATGTTCAAGTTAAGAACAGATGAGAATAGATATTTTATGGGCAGTGTGTTGGGATAATTTATGGGCGAGTCGAATGCGATCAAAACTAAAATGATTATTTTGAGAGAAAGGAACACAAAATAGAAAGAAATCGTTGAAAAAAATAGAGAAGGAGAAAAAAACGCAAATTGTAAACAAACGTCAACGAAAGATTCGAGTGAGGCAACAACAGCAAAAGAAATGAAATGTAAAAATGAAATGAAAATAAAATTATAGAAAAAGGACGGCGAAAAATGTTTTGCTCAGTTTGTTTGGGCGGACCGCCAGACGGGCACGATATCTTTTGATCTTTTGGCTGGGGGCCCTCGTACTTGTCAGCTACCATTGCAGTTGCAACTTGCAGATACATCTACAGATACAGATACACCTACAGATACAGATGCAAATACAGATGCAGATACAGATACATTTGCACGTACAGATTCAGATACATTCTGTCAACCGCACGAACTCGTAGCTTAGCCAAGTGAAAGATGGCACAAGAATTGGCAGTGTCAACAAGGGTATGCGTGCTTGCCCGACTAGCAGATACCCTGTAAGCACACAAGGTAGTATTGATTGGTATGACGAATGTACAGGATATAAAGTGGTTTCATCTTTTTGCTTTTCGCAATTTAAAGAAATTTTCGCAATTTTAATAGGTATTCGACTGTTTGATACCTCTTACGCTTGTTATGTACTTTTTACCATTTCAATATTCTGCTTCTTACTTCTTTCCGTTTCATAACATAGAAAACATAAGCATATGCCTGACTTCTAGATACCCTTCCCTCAGATACTGGGTATATTTACCATTTTACCTCTCTTGTAATATATATTGGAGTATTGTTTGCTTTCATATGACTTAAGTACATCCTATACCCTGTAATTCCTGCACAGAGTATGTGCAACACACCCCTTGCTTTTATTCACTAGCAATAACTACAGGGTATATAAATTAGCAACTGAAATATTGCTGCACTCGATTTGAAATGAAATTCGCAAATCTATCCTATTTTCTTGTTTGATTTTATGTTTTCATTTCCATTTTTCTTTTGCATCTTTCAGATACAATTTCCATGGATTCGGATTCGCATTCGTTCGTTGGCTTTTCACACATCTTCTAATTTTCCGATTTGACGCAAGTTTTGCACTCGATTTGGCAACTTTCATTTCGAATTGCATCAGTTCATGACTTTTATTTCTATTGCCATATTTCTCTCTCTCACTCTCTCTTCTCTATCCATCTCTGTGTTTGGTATCCCAATTGATTCTCTACGGCCGCTGCCAACATTGCAGCTCGTCCATCAATTGGACTTGCATTTGAATGGAAGCCAAGAGTTTTTTGTATTCCCAGAACTAGAATTGCTCGAAACACACGCGAGTGAAAGAAAGTGGCCAAGACAAGACAACGAGGCAACAAACTGGCTTATTGCCTTCGATCTGTCATCAGCACTCATAAATCTTAATGCCACAATATCATTTCTCTTCATCTAATCAGTTTACTATCCACAAAAGTCTATCTTATTTTAAGTTCATCATGAGATTTAATTGTAAACAAATTCAATTAATTTTAAATCGATAACTTTCAATATGACTAATAATTTTAAATTATTAATTAAATTTTGATTCAGATATTGTAAAATTATAGAGTTCTAGCGAATTACAGTTGATTAGTTGTTAAACGAAAATGAATGCAGCGAGGAGAACAAGGAGAAAAAGGGGAGAAAAAAAGGTGAAATAATTAGCTGGAGATAGATTATTATTTTCCGCATTGGCCATGTCACGATATATGTGTGTATGTGTGCATATATGTATTTATTGTACTAACTCGTATTAACATTACAGCTAATACCTGGATACAATCTTAACTACGATCAAAATGCTCACAGAGCTCGCTACCTACGCTAATTGCTGTATAAAATGCAATAGTTATGGCTAACAAAAACAATTAAAACAACAACAACAACAACAAAAGAAACTAAAACACGAACGAATACAACAAATATGGAGAAGCACATAAATTAAGCACATACATATTTAACTGAATAAATTAAAGTTACTATTATATTATATATTCTATGGATCGACCCCGAACAAGTGCAACAATTCAACAACTACAACTACAAAACAAAACAAAACAAAAGCAAATCTGTTCATATCCATAAACATTGAACAAAGAAACAATGGCATAAAGTTTTGTTAAATTTAGTTAGTTTGTGCATTTATGAGTTTGTTCTGTATCTATTAAATGCGAAAGTTTACTTTTACAAGGGAACATTTGTTTTGACTGCCTAAAGGGAAATGTTCTATTTTCATATTTTTCTAACTTTTAATTATAATTATTTTACGTATTCTATGAATATTTAAAGAGTATTAAATTTAGGTTTTATTTATATTTTATTAAATTCTCCAATTCAGTATGAAATTCTTTTTAATTATTATTTTTAATTTACTTATTAAATAGAGAATGAAAAATTTTGACTGCTTAAAAGAAAATGTTCCATTTTCATATGTTCCTAACCTTTAAATAAAAGAATATTTAAAAAGTATTAAGGTAATGTTTTATTTTTATATCTAGTTAAATAAAATTCTAAAATTCAGTAAACATAATTTTATTCTATTTATTTAATTATTATCAAGCTGAAAGTTTTAATATAAATATAATTTACTTAAATTCAAATAAATTGTTCCATTTTCATATGTTTCCCCATTTTGTAAAACAAATTGTCAAGTTTGAAAAATGACAATTTAATGTTTAGTGAAATATAAAAATATTAATATTTCTTTTCTTTTGTTTCTTAGTCTTAGAATGTTAATGTTCTAATTCTCATGTGTTATTTCTGAGAAAACCTTGTGGATCATGCGATGCATTTACTTTTACTCGTGTCATCACCGCAATGAGCTGCAAATTGCAACCACAGCACCACATCGACCCCGTCTAGAAACCCATTAGCCTTAGCTTGACCACACACGAAGACGTCGAAAAGAAAGTGGCAATTGGTAAGTACAAAGAAAGCGTTTGCAGAAAAAACAGAATAAAAAACAGCAGCCGCAATAAGAAACGTTACGAGTCAAGAAGACGAAGAAGCAGTTAGAAACCCGCAATGAACCCTCATCTAAAATACATATCCAAGTGTCAAGACTCGACTCGACTCGACTCTCGGGGTCTGATCTAAATGACTAAATCAGAAAGACAGAGAGACTAGGGACTAGAGACTAGAGACAGCGACTAAGACCACACGCAAATATAGAGAGACATGGTCTGAAACTGAAACTGAGTTGAGCGTTTCTTTGGAAGTGTCCAGTATGGTTCAGGTTCAGGCTAGACCCGACCAGGTTAGGCCTCCAACAGTCCCCCCTCACCCCTCACCCTCCCTCAGCCCGAACAAAGTCGGGGCCAGGCCAGAGGTCCATTAAAATTTCATGTGTACCGAGAATAGAGCGCAAATAGGCTGTAATTATAGAACAAATATACACATAACATAGGAGGAGCTCACAAACTAACAGACTGAGAGTGAGATTAGGGGTGTGGAGTGGTGTGTGATGGGATGGGGGGAGGGTAAGCCAAGGAGTGTGGAGGGGGGAGGGGCGAGGGGTGTGCAGATGGAACCCGAAATGGGCATACGACGAATGCGAATGCGACGTCTTAGAGATGGACGATACATCGTGCGTGACAGTCTCGTGAGTACTATAAACTAGGGATATATATATATAAGTAATAATAATTATTAAGTTTAAATATTTGGCATTTTAGAGCAAAATTATTTGAAGAATTTCATTGAGTTGATCAAAAGTCTTTTCATTCAATAAATTTATTATAATGACTGAATATTATACAAATAATAGTTTTCTGTTTTTGTAAAAGATTGAACTGGAGTTTTGAAAACCTATCAATGGAACCAACAACTATGACCTCAACATCTTTTTCGACTGTGAAATATAAAAAGTCTTATACATTAGAACAGTACATATAAGTTCTTGGATTTCAAATCTCACATACATATGTAAATACTATAAATTCTATTCTTCTATGGGCAAAGTTCTTTGTGCTTCTGCTTGGCTCGCTGAGGCTTTGCAATTTGCAGGCACTGTGTGACCATCTCTAGTACGAATGGCTGTGTAAGAGTTGTTGGCGTGTAATGCCGCAATGAAAATCGCCCATTACAACAATTTCATTTCGTTTTACCGCCTTAAGCGCTTACGTAAGCACCGACAACAACAGCAACAACAACAACAACAACAACAACAACAGCAACAACAACAAAGTACAACAACAATAGCAACAACTACAAATACAACAAACGTATGTATGTATATTGCAATAGGTGCCGTCGGTGCCAAGAGCTTGAGCTCTCGAAAGGTGGTAAAAACGCGGGGCCAAGTGTGAAGGGGCAAACAAAGAGGGGAGGGGAGGAGTAGGGCAGGGGTATGGCAACGGGTATGTGTTAGGGACAGGGAAACGACATTTGTGCCACCTTTTTTTCTATATATATTTTTTTTCTTATTATTTCTATTTTTTTTTTTTTTTTTTTTTTTTTTGCTGCCTGCAATTACACGGGCAGCGGCAACTGAACAGAAATCGCGCCAGACAAACTGACGGCAGCGTGTGATTTTCTGTTTGGATCGTGTCGCTTCGCTTTGGTTCGGTTCGGTTCGGGTTGGGTTTAGTTTTGGGTTGGGTTGGGTTGGGTTGAGTTCAGTTGACTTGGGTTGAGGCTCGAAGGGGCTCGGATTGTGCTGCAGCGAAGGGGACTGTAAGTGGGGGACTGGGCTTGTAGAATGCCTTGTGGCTTTGTGCTATTCTCTATAATCTGGCAGCAAACAGCAAATAGAAAATTCCCATTGTTTGCCCGAGACAACAAACGGTTCGTTGGAAAATTATTGGAAATTTGTAAAAGTATTACAAGTTATAATTACAACTATCATTTCATTATTTAATTGCAATTCTTCGTATTCATTTTTAATTTCACGAAAACAATTTAAATAGACAATTAAATGTATATGTAGACAACCTGTCGTATACTTAATATTTAGTTTTCAACTTGCATTTCTAATTAAATGTTTTATTTCAGTATACCAACTGTATCGATATTTACACTGTTTCATTTCTATTTCTCAACTATCAATTTGTGTTTCATTCTCGCGTTCCATTAGTTTTCATTGCTTAGCAACTGGTTTATTATAAATAAATTTTAATAAATAAACTCTTAGCTTATCTTGTTTCAATTCCAGTATTCCTTCTTCACACATTCATGTTCCATTTCAGCGTTCCGTTGAGGAAATTCGCTGAAATCATCTAAAGTTTTTAAACATTCATATTTATATTGATTTTGAACAAATATGATTCAATCTTTAAAGATTTACAGGGTATCTCATAGTCATGGGGAGACTTTTCAATTGCTGACAGATCAGATGCGATTTAGATCGTGTGCGATTGCAGTACGAGGCACATTTAATGATATCGCATGATTGATGATTACTCATCGACCGACCGGTTGAATCGCTCTACGCTTAGCTCAGCAACAGCAACAGGGCTAAAAGCGAGTTGGCAGCCACGCTGACGGCCAAGAGGAGAAGTAAGAGTGGGGGGGCAGTCCAAGAGAGGGGGCCAAAAAGGGGGTCGCACAGCACGCGAGCAACGAATGTTGAAGGCTCAACAGATAATTACCTTTAGAGTCGCAGCAACAACAACAACAACAATGGCTAACAAAGTACTGTTAGTCACCGTCACTCGGTTCGGTTCTAAGTGGCCAACTGACTGACTGACTGGCTGATTGACGAACTGACAGATTGACGAACTGTTGTCGGATTGACGTACAAACTTGGCTAGTTAGTTGGCATTAGCAAACGTCCACGTCGTGCTTAGGAAAATCGATTGGCAGCCACAGACAAGCTGGCAACAGTTCAGTCCGTGCCCCCTTCCCCTTCCCCTTTCACCCTCCCTAACCACGCCTCTGGCAAGCCCCTTTCGCCCTGAGCGGTAGCACACTTTGAGGTACCGCCCAGCGGGCCTGGCAACAGTTTCACAGTTACTCGCACCGAGTACGAGTTCAAGTCTGACCTTAAACTATTCGTATTTACTTGTTCTTTAGTCACTCGGTAAACAGAGATTGGCAGTCGTCACGCGACTGTGTTAATACCCTGTAGACACACAAATTATTGTGGAGGGTATCACTGACTTGAGTAAATAAATATTATATGAAAAACAATATTTAGGTATATGTATATTTTACAGGAAATTCAAGAAATAAGTTTTCGATATTTATCGATTTTTATGTATATGTATCACTTATCGATATTCTTTATTACAAACACACCTCTGATTAATCATGTAACGATATTCTAAACTTTAATGGGAATAACTCAAATTTGAAAATTCTTTTTGGAAATTTGAATGAAATATCTTTTGTACTTATCGATATACTCATTTTGTGGAGTGTCTCCCATTAATCGATTATTGATTTATCGGAGTTTATCTTAAATTTGTTTCTTATCGTTTTTCAAATCTGTTTCCATTTACATCATTTGCCAGGGTATATTTTAGTCGATCTCTTACGTCTCTGTCTGCTTTGCCATAAGGCCAAGTGACCCATCCATACTCTGTACTATTTGCACAACTGCTGAGCGGGTTTTTCCCTGGTCTCTCGCTTCTCGCTTCTGTTTTCTGGCTTATTTCATCAGGCATCAGCTTTTGAGGGCTGTGATCTAATTTATGCAGTTGCCAAGTTGTGGAAACTTGCGTATTGTCTTTGGGGCCAAGTGAAACATATCTCACTGACTCATTTGAGAGACCAGACCACCGTTGTCGGCTGTTGCCAAGTGCCCATCGATAACATCGATAAGTTTAAACGGTTCGACGTCATTGCGAATGAGTCGAAATGAGTCGGAAGTCCGATAAGATGCTAATTATGTGAGTGGCGCAGGAAAAGAGTCATTGAAACGGTACTTGGTGTGACGAATCTGACTAAATTTGCCATTTTCGGTGATAAGCGATATTAGGAATTGATTTAAAATGTATCTGGAATGTTCCTCATATTACTAATATGTTTAGAAAGCGGTTTAATTATGACTTAATCATGAAATAAATATGCCTCTAGGAATAGTTATATGCTAATCAGATAGTAGACAATTGTTTGTTTTATTGTATAAGTATGTCTGATTTTAAAATTGTCAATATAGTAAATATGAATTAATTATATATACATTTGTATAAGCTACTGATGAAATCTTCTCTGACTGTATTAGAAATAACGTGAGCATGAAGTTGAACTAAACTTGCGTATTATGAAATAGTCTAGAATCTGTTTTTATATAGAGCAAGAAGAAAAAGATTGTCTGGCGTTTGGCAAATGGAAAGAGATACAAAATTGATTAAGTCAGCAATTTTAACGAAGCTTTCTAATTCCAAATGAAAACAATTGGAAACGTCATTCGATCAGATGAGGTAAATTAATTATTTGATTTCATCACGTTTCGTACTTGTTTCTATTAGTGTTCGTTTTCTATGCAAATCAGATAAGAAATGAAAATAAAAAAACACACACACTATAAAAATAAATACATATAAAACTCAATTTAAATGCACTTTGGCCGAGATTTCAAATAGATGAGCACACTTCGCGTGGGGGAATGGTGATGAGGGGAATTGAGGAGCACATAAAACTTGACTCGGTGAGATATGCAAATTAGGGGCAAAAAGACAATGGGCCAAAAGAGAGTCAAGTCTCGATAAGGCCAACACTTTTTGGGTCTGTTGAGCAGCGGAGGAAACCTGTCAAATGACTCATCGATTTATGTTTGTGGCCCCCTCTTATCAGTTTGTTACGACTCTGCTCTTGTTAGTTTACCCCCCTCTCCTTACCTCCCCACCTCCCCTTTGTCGACTATTTTAAACCCGTTTCGTGACCAATTTAACAGCTCCCTCCCCTCATCCTCCCGAAGTTGCTGTAGCTGGTGAATTATGGCCGTCGAGTGTCAAATGCAACTACAGATACGGTGGATAGACGATGGTACAGGTAGCTCTGCTTAGCTGCGACTTACTTTTAAGTTTCACCTATTTTCTAACTGCCCCTTTTCACTCCATAACCCCAAAAGCAGTTGCTATATTTATGTGTGTGTGTGTGTGTGTGTGTGTGTGTGTGTGTGTTACACTCACCGCGGGCACAGTTATTCATCATTATCTGACGACAGACATCAGCTGTTGTTTGTTGTTGCAAAACAACAACAACGACGACAACAACAACGTTGCATACAACGAAAAGCTGCACACAACTTTGTTAAAGTTGTCCATTAAATTTGGGTTAAGTTTTACCAAACACTTAATGCGCTTCTTATAGTACATATATTTTATATAAGTTCACTTAAAGTCCGCTTTGAATTTGAGTTTTAAATTGTACAAATAAACACATTACAAAATTGCATTAATTGAGATATTCATTTAAATATTTCAAGTATATATTTTTAAATAATGCTAAAATTTTAAATAAATTAATATATAAATTAATATATATAAATTAATACAGTCGAACTTCCCTAACTCGAATCACCATTATCCAGGAAAAAAGTTCGAGTTAGGGAGACTTCGAGTTAGGGAATTTTTTTTTTTAGTATATTAAAAGAAACTACAAATGCATTCAATCATAAATACATTCCAAATTGCAAATTTTTCTTGTCACTTTCAACAAAAAAGGATTCCAGTTTAAGCAAGACCTGTCGATAATCTCAAAATTTGGTTTTTTCGTTCTTTTGCTGTATCCAGAAGAAGTTCCCGATTCAAATGACATCATAATTAATATTTCATTTTTTAATATAATGAAAAATGTTTTTGCTGACATACCACATTTTTCAGCAACTTTAATTTATTTGGTCTACTTTCAAATTCCTTAACTACTAATAAGTTTGAATATTTCTTTAAACATTTTTAAACATTTTAGTACACTGATGCGCTGACAAAGAAGTACATTTCGAACATCTTTCCTATAGCAATTTCACAAGCCTAAATAATTGTTGATGCAATATTCTATCATATTACATCACCATATGTTAATGTACATCAATATTACATATCCAAACGAGACGGTAACAAAAGCATAAAATAGAAACGAAAAAAAAATTCAAACTTTATTGGAGATTTTCCCGAAAAATTCGACTTACGGAAGTACGGGCCAATATTTTTGTTCGAGTTAAGGAGAACTTCGACTTATGGAAGTTCGAGTTAGGGAAGGCGTTTTGTATGAAATTTGCTCAGTAAACGCTATTGCCACTCGAATTTGTTCGAGTTAGAGAAAATTCGAGTTAGGGAAGTTCGAGTTAGGGAAGTTCGACTGTATATTATATATTATAAACAAATAGGAAATTGAATTGCTAAGTGCATAAATTCAGAACGATTCTACAAGTTTCAATAAAAATAATACTATTTTATTTATTTGTGATTTTATGGCAACATGTTGAAGAGCACAACGTCGGACTGAATATGAAAAATTTAAGACTATTTTTGTACCTCATTAGTATTGCAAGTGTGTCAGAACTCAAAAGCTGTGAGTCAAGTGTACTGCAATCGCTGATATACCCGACCACTCCCACCAGCTGTAGCGCAGTCTGGCAATGGCAAGCGATCGTTAACGTTGATTACGAGGCAGCAACAGCAAAAGCAACAAAAACAACAACAACTCCACTGGTGGCAGCAACAAGTCGGCGAGTGAGCAAACAGACCGGCGAACAACAACCAAGTCAAGGCATTAGCAATAGCAACACATAAGAAAAGGAAAATAATCATAATAGAAAAAAAGCACACAGAATACAACAAAAAATAGGAAAGTTTCGCTTGGCAACAAATCGCTGGACAGCAATCGACTAACAACTAACAACCAACAACGACAACGACAACAACGACAACGGTGAATAAACCCACTAAAAATAAAAGAAAAGAAAAAAAACCGAAGAGGAAAAAATAAAACGAGTCAGCAAACGATCAAAGTGATTACTTAGCAGGCAACTGGCAATTGCAGCGGCAACAACAGCCTCTGAGCAGCTCTGGTAGCAGAAAAACATGCAGATAAACTACTGAAAAGTCAGCTAATGGCAGCAAATACCCTGTACGCTGCGCAACTGGATGAGATCAATTTATTGCCATGCAGAAAAATAAAATAATTGCTGAAAAACATACAGATAAAGAACTGAAAAGTCAGCTAATAGACAAATTTATTGCAGTACAGGAAATTTTAAATGAACCATTATACCTAGATCATTATACCTAGATTAGAGCTGAAATGCTTTTTAATGTAAATGTGATAATATATTTGTAACTACTATATACCCTGTAAATAAAAAAAAAATGTATTTTTTTCTTAAATTGATTGTTAATTGTTTACAAGCACTGTTTGTTGTTTTTAAAAACTGAAACTATATGTGGATTCTAAAAAAGCGTAGTCAATAAAAAAAGAAAATTTGACTGTGGTTATCTGAAGGATTTTCAGAGCTTAGTTTTTGACTTTGGGCTTGGATAATTGCAAAGTTCAGACACCTCTTTGAATGCATCTGGCGCAAACACGTGTTGCCAAGTTATTAAATTCCAATTAAGATCCAAGCAGCTGTGGAAATATTGACTCAAACCTGAGTGAACTCGTCTGAATCAAGGTCGTAAGGCTCCCAAATAAACACGACCCGCTTCCTTCCCCTCGCCCTCTCCCTCCTCCTTGCTTTCCTTCCTGCCTCCTCCTTATCGGGCCTCGTGGCCGTGTTATTTACTTAGCGTGTCACGATCAACAAGTTATCATGACTACCGTCAAATGAAGCATCGAGTGCATTGCACCCCAATTGACAGAGTATTAAATACATTTCATTGAGTTCAATGCACGCCCCGAGTCTTAGCCAAAAAATGACTTGTTGGCCATTTGGTCTGGCCTGGTCTACTAACTGAACGAGTGCTCGATAAGAGTTCGTTGATCGACAGAACATTATCAGAAATGCACTCTTAGTAGCTTTCATTTGGTCTAGATAAAGTTTAA
The DNA here is from genome assembly GCA_037043435.1 of Drosophila suboccidentalis. Lineage (NCBI taxonomy): Eukaryota > Metazoa > Arthropoda > Insecta > Diptera > Drosophilidae > Drosophila > Drosophila suboccidentalis. The sequence goes on from JBAMBK010001940.1 coordinate 83,185, forward strand.
ACTTGTTTGAACTTTCACAATCTTATCAATGTCAATGTTTTTTAATGCTTTATAGAAATTGATTTGTTTTCTTTTTTTTGTTTTTCTCTTGTTTTTCTTCCAATTGATTTCTCAAAGTGCTACAAATTAAAACTGTAATTAAAAATAGTGGATGACATCAGCCAAACATTATCTAATTAATATTGTATGTAATGCATTAGCTTGCTTATTAATTGAACTTTTTAAGTTATTCTCTGATAAATACTTGCTTTGCATTCTATGAAGTTATTTTACTTATGATATTATGTAGAATTTAAATTAATACAAGTGGTGTTTGCATACTTTTAATATATTTTACATGTTATACCATTATATAGGTAGTATATAATGCTAATAAAAATAGAGTGGCATTTATTAATAATTGTGGCATTTAATATATTTACTATAAACTTAATCTTAGAATAATTTTGCGTATATCTCTGGTATTATTTGGCACTCTGCCCGGATTTGCTGGGTCTCTGCATTCGTGTTCGTGTGGCGATAAGATTCAGTCATTCAGTCGCAGAGAGGTGAATGTCTTCCTGTTTTGTGCCCATGACTCATACGAGTACTCGCTCTCGTATTCGTATTCGAATTCGCATTCGTACTGAGTGCACTCTCAGTGGGTCCAAATGTTGTCTGAATTTCGAATTGCATTTAATTGCCGACATTTAATTTATGTCGTTGAGTGTCTTGATTGTGGCCAAGAAGACACTGAGAGAATTAGGGGAGTGGAGAGGTGGTAGGGGAAGGGGGGGGATGGGGTTGGTGGCTCATCAGCAATTGGGCTGATTACATGTCATCAGCTGCAGCAGCAGCACAACTCGCCGTTGGACTATTTTGCAAATTTTATGGCCAACATAAAAGGCCCAAGCAGCTGAAGTGCCCCAAGAAGAAGAGGAAGAAGGCATAGGAGACTGTCTGAAGTCGCATCAGCTGCCAGATTTGCAGCCTGGTTGTTGGCCAGGGCGTTAAAGTTAACGACCAGCCAACGGCGCTGTTCTCATTACCAACTTCAGCTCCAGCTCCAGCTCCTGCCTCAGACTCTGTTTTCAGTGTCAGTCTGAAGTATGTCTTGTACTTGCATCTCTTTCATGGCCATACACTGAGAGAAACATGTGAGATTCTTCCAAAGCGTAACTTTGTAGACGTTTAATCCACAACAATTAAATAAAGAGTATTCGAATAAATAAAAATCTAAAAAGATTTGAGTTAAATGCTTGGACAACTTTTTAGAGCTGTTCTTATTGATTATTCATACCAAATTTGGTAGCTCTAGCTCTCTTAGTGTTTGAGATACTGGATGTTATACGAATATCATCTCAGCAGTTGATGTTGAAGAAGAAAATAGGTACGGTGATGGAAAAAACAATAGATATGATATTATAGATATTATTTTTAGTTTCATAATTTTTACATTGCAGCATTGTTTCAAAATGGAACAAAACAACGAGATTCTAAATTCATGTGCTGCTTTTTATCATGTTACTAAAAATTTGTTTGAAATTTCAATATGGCTATCGTTATCTTGTTTGTTCCACGACTGTATATGTTGTCTATGGTCGGAAGTATCTATTATAATAGATTGAAACACAATAAATATGATTTGATATGAATTAATAATAATTCATTAATTAATCTTGTCTACTTTAGGTGTTTAGTATAAAAACAAAATAATGTATTTAATTAAAATGTAAACTTGTAATTCTAAGTTTCCAACTCTCTAGCTCCAGTTTTCACTTACTTTTTTTTTATGTTTGACTGTACCCTTTTTTCTCTCAGTGTCGTCAGTGTTGTTCTAGCCGGTTGTGGCTTTAATTGAAGCTCAGCTCGCGCAGCTTCTTGGCAAACTGTGAGATGCATCTGGACGGTTGACTACTGTGCGAGTGGCCATTAAAACTAATTGGCATGATTGATTGTTTTTGTGCTCTTGTCTCTCTCTCTCTCTCTCTCTCTCCCTCTGTCTTTGTCTTTCTCTTTTGGCCCTCGTTCTATGTCTCGATTGCACTCTTTGTGGTGCTGTGGTTGCTTTTCTCCTGCTCGTTTTAGTTTTGTTTCTCCATCATTTAATTTAATTAATGAGCGTGTGTATCAATTGGTTTACAATTGTTTAATTGCCTGTATCATGCGGTGTTATGGCCTATGCCCCCCTTCCCCCTCCCCACCATCTTGCCTTCTCCCCATCTTCTCACTCACTCCCTAGACTGCTCTTAGCCCTAGGCCCATTACCATGGCCATTTACCACCTATGTGTTGGCTGTTATGGCCAAGTTGTTGTTGTTGTTGTAGCTGGTGTTGTTGTTGTTGTTGAGCACCCACTGCGACAACGAAATGTCTTTGTGGGGCTTCTTGGCAACTCTTCCCTCCCTCTTGTCTCATGTTACGTCTTTCTTTCCCCGTCTCTCTGTCTGTCTGTCTGTCTCTTACCTGTCCGCCTGTCTGTCGTATCTGTCGCTCTGTCATGTTTGATTTTGCGGTTTAATCAGCAACAAAAGTTCAACGCTTATGCAACTCGTCGATTGACATGCTTTTTATTGGAGACCCTCGAATCAGGCTGTAGATCAAACCCATCCAAATCTATGGGCAACTATAAAAAACTGATTATCAAGTCAATATCCTTAATTTATATAAGAGTTTGATGGCTAGTCAATAATTATATAAGTAAGTACTTAACCCATTAATGGCTGCCCATAGATCGGCTGGTACGATTTTGACGAAATTTTGAAATGCGTGCCTAGAAAACCATAGAAGTTGAAAGAAACAAAAAAAAAATTTTTATCTTCAAATTTTATTTTTTCGATTTCCATACATTTTTCAGCTCTTTTCGCCAACAATTTCTATGCAGAAAAAACCTAGATATTCACCTGTAAAAATCTACAGGTATAACAAGGATAACTAAACTGTTCAATTTTTATACTTATATTTTTGTTATTTCTCTTTACTATGAAACAAATTTTGCCTCGATATCTCTCACATGTCCCGAGCTAGAATTTTTAAAGTGTCCATACTTTTTCGGGTATTTAAATACCCATTAGCTTAAAATGGGTTAAGCCCGAAAAAAAAAGCTAACGGAAAGTTGTAGAGAAGTTAGATAATTTATAGAATCAAGATACTTATGCTGATAATAGATATTTTTAAATATGAATCCGAATGCTCAAATTCAATAAACTAAGAGAATGGAAAAGAGTACTAGAAGATATGACAAGTTTAGAATGAAAGAGACTCGATGGAAAATGGATATAAGGAACTCTTCAAAATATATGAGTTTTTTACACAAAAAAAAGAGACTCTAATATTACAGTATGCAACTATCAAGAACAGAGATAGAATTGCGGAAATAAAGTGAGCATGGGCTAAGGCTGAAAGATTGAAACGATTTCTGATCCAACATGAACATCACAACATCACAGTGCAGGTAAAGACGAGAAGTCACTTTATTTTATTTTTTGAGGTCATTTGTGGATTAGTGTTGGGCATGTTTAATCTTGATCTTCCACCCACCGATGGAACTTTCGCCAATGCAAAAACGGTGAAAATTGTGAGTTGTATGTGTGTGTGTGTGTGTGTATCTGAAACTAATTGCTGACAACAACAACAACAGTAACTACAGTGGGTATTGTCTGGCGTTTCCTCTCGATGGGCAACTGTTCTGCGTGGCACGAGAAATGCATATGAAACAATAGAGCAAATTACGAGTACAACGAATACAAACGAATATTCAAGCTATTCATATGAGTGTGTATGAGTGTATATTGATGTGTGTGTGTGTGTTGGCCTTTTCCTCTCTGGCTTTTGTCTGTTTGGGCTTGAAAATGCGCTCAACTTTTCACCAAACTGGGCGCTATTCCATTGTGAGCCAACTTTGGATGCGGATACGGTTCCCTGGCCACCATCCCATCCATCCATGGGCCATTGTCACTCTGTGGTGCGTTTCATGCAGCCAACCATGCGACGATCCCAACACAATGTTAATATGCCACTGAATCTGGGATTCAGACTGAAACTGAAACTGGAACTGAAACTGGGAATGAAACTGGGACTGGGAATGAGACGCTAACTACAACAACAACTACAACTCAAACTCCAAAACGAACTCAAACTGTGGCACTTTGCATATTACAAAACCATAAATGAACTTTTCTTGTTTTTTTCTCTTTGTTTTTGTCTTTTTTTCTTGCTGTTTTTCACAAACCATCAAGCGAAAAATGTGGCAAGCAAATGCCAAGAGACTTGTGTACATATAAAGTGAACATGGAGGACACACAAGTAAAGTAAACAATTAATGCTAAAAAGTGCACATGGAATAGAGATCACAGCTTTTTTAAGACTAAGGAGTTCGTAGTGCAAAATATACGGGGTGCCACGGAAATCGTTTTCGCTTGAATTTCACTTAAATTTCATACAAATTCCAGTGAAATTCAAGCGAAAGCGATTTCTGTGGCACGCTTGATAGATTAAATTAACTCGATCATTTGTTTGACAATCAATCGAGTTTTTTAAATGGATTTTTATTAAAAATATTGAATTCAAAACGAATATTGAGGCCTAACCACGATCAAATTGATATTCCTCTGGCAAATCGGATCAGATATGGCAAAGTTATGACAGTTTCACGTTGGTGATTTTCAACAGTTCGAATTTCAGCATTTCCTTTTTTTTTAAATTTTTTTGTAACTAGATATATTGACATTATTTTTAGATATATCGACAACTCTATTTATTTTCTTCGCTTTTAACACTTCGATATTAAAAGCGGTTCACAGTTTGGATTTATTATTAAAAAAGTATTGAAATATTTTTGAAACTAGACAAAATCTAATTTTTGATTTCTTCTCATTCGCTCTTCTTCTAAAAATCAGTTGATGCTTGTTTTTGAATGAAAGGTCGTGTCAAATGGGGACAAATGGAAAATGGGAAGAAGAGTGAAATGAAATTCGATTTCTCAATGCTGGAAATATGGTTCAATTAAGTTTTTAAGACTTTGTTCCACTTGGAGTGATCAAAATCCTAAACGCTGCTACAATGCATTGGCACTTAGCAGCTTTACGACTGTCATAACGACTATAACCTGGCCCAACGAGTGCCATCGAATACATATAGATGTACTATGCATTTGTATATATAATCATACATAGATACATACTATATATGGTGGTAGTGGGGTCTTATCATCTATCAGCGTCACTCTCGCCTCAACTAGTCATAAATTTTAACGCCAGTCGCGAGCACTTTTTACGAGCTCAAACTCGTCTCGTCTCGCCTCGCCTCGACTGTATCTGTATCTGTATCTGCATTTGTATCTGTAGCTAGAGCTTCAGCAGTATTTGTATCTGTATCTCCAGCTCTATCTGTAGCTGTATCTTTAGCTGTGCAACTTGGTGGCACACCCGTTTGTAGTGCGTAACATGGGCTATGTTTTTCTGTTGCCTTTTATATACCCTGTAAAAATCATAACTGGGGTTGCATAGTTTATACCTTTAATATAACTTTTTTAATTTCATTTTCTTAGTTTTATAAAAATCTCTGTTAAATTACAGGGTATTTTCTGGTACAAAAAAGTTCTATTAAGCCGTCTGATTCGATTGGAGGGGGGTGCCCATTTGATGGGCGTGCCTTGGCCCAGCCGCCTTGATGATCATAATTTCCAATTTTATGGCTCTGAGCAACTATCTACCATCTCCTATCAGCGAGTGTGTGTATGGGTCTGTGTGTGTGTGTGTGTGTATGTTGTGCACATGGCGAAAGTTTTTGGGATGTAGAGTTAAACAATTTTATGGTGGCAATTTCGTGCGCTTTACACTTGATGCATCTGCGCTGTTAACCGGGCCATTGCCATCATCGGATTTGAGCACTCTGTATCTGTATCTGTATCTGAAATGCCGTTTAAGTATTAAGTATATGGATCAAAGAACTCGACAATTCACTCAGATCTTACGTCATCTGTGAAGCAGATACAAATGGTCCAGAAATGGGTTCTAAAATTATCTTGAATGTTGGTTATTTGCCACTTGCACATTAATTTATTATTATAATTGATGTATCGCAGTTATTCAAGAATTTTAATTAGCTGAAACAATTGTATTTGTTTTTATATTGTTCAATTCTATAGGACAATGAAAACAAAACTTGTACGATGTATGCAATTTATTTATTTCTTTATCTGTGATAAGAGAGCAGGGAATAGCTCAGAATTGATTTAATATCTTCTAATAAAGATGCCCATCTATCTATTAATCTATTGTCAATTTAAGGTCAACAATTGTTACAGTTTTGTGCTGTTTTCCTCAAATATACTCTTTATTTAGTTTGACCTCTTCCTACAGAACATGTTTAGGTCTTAGATAACAATTCAGTTTGTTGAAATATTTAAATTGCTGATGAAATAAAATATATGACTTGTGTAAGCGTGTGTCAAGTTGAACGCTTATTAAAAATGATATTCTCTGTGCGGGGGTAAATGTAAAACAGTTAACAAATTTTCAACTTTATATGCGACACGTTGCTGCAGTCACGTACTCAGAACGGGATCCACACGACAGAGACGGAGACGGAGACGGAGACCTGGACAATTGGGTGTCTCTGTCTCTCCGTTGAAATGTATGACGACAGACACGTTGCCCAAATGACACGGACATGGACACGCACCGAAGTGAGGGTCCATCTAGGGTCAGGTCTTGAGTTTGACAGTACATGGCGTCACAGTTCTACCTCACAGCTAGAGACAGAGACGGCACTACACAGTCGGTCATGTCGTCAGTCGCATTAATGTGACGGATAAACTGTGACGTAGCCAACCTGGAAGAACGCCACGAGCTCACGTCCAGTCGTATCTGAAACACAACATCCCAACCCAATCATTAGAGGCGGCTAGCTCAAAGGTACATAAATGAATTATAAATTTATTTACTACATTTTATTTATCTATTTATTATATTAAATAAATTCACAGAAACTCCAAGTAACAGACGGATCTTTACATATGCTATTTCCAACACTAGAAACACACTCTGTACCAAGTTTCAATAATTTATCTTTGAAATTGACAGACTTCACATAGACAGCGTGATACGTGGATAAATATTTCCATTGAATGACGCATTTCTGGTCATAATTAGCTTAATAACTGTTACTTAAATGTAGTAATTCTTATCTATTATCATGCACACAACAATCAATGCCGTTGTTTTATTATTATCACTATGACATTAATTTTGTCGTTTCTTACAGATCAACAGATGTTTTTTGTATTCATTTCTCCTTTTCTTGACGTATGCCATTGAAAAAGACTTTTATTATTTAAATTATTTATTGTTTGTCCATCTGTTAAATATTTAATTATATTTATTAATGCAATTAGCTGGGATAACCAATTTCCAATGCCCATCTGTGATCTATCCGATCTATCCGATCTATATGCGAATGGATCCAATTAACATCGAATATGCGATACGTCTGCTGACGCGCATCTGAAATCGTGCGAAAATATCGAATATATATATACATAAATATATAGTTAATATATATTCACAAAAATATATTTTCTTGTTGTTCACGTCGCGTTTTGCGTCAGCATTTGGGGCTGTTGTAAGTAAACAAAACAAAATGAAAGATCATCGTTTTGTATATAGTATATCCTAGAGATTTGTGTACTTATTGTTGCCGTTATGACTGTGAGATCTGCTTGATGTAATCTGTTTTGTTATTTGTTATTGCCAATCTATAAACAGCAAACAGCAAACAGCTGGCTAACGAATTGTTGGACAAGGTCTGAAAATGCCACTGATTGAGTGATAGTGATTGATTGAAGAGGGTAATACCCTGTAATCAAAGCAAGACCATAAACTCAATGTCGTCTTTGGATATTATGAAATGAATTCAACTAGACTCTTAAGAGTATATGCAAATAACCATATATTCTTTCTCCATTTACAATCAATCATAATAAGGACGTATCAGCATCTTAACTGCCCTCAGCGAAGTGTGATGTACCCAATACATGCCCGTGACATTTTCCACCTCATCATCTAAGTATTTTCCATTCAGATTACTAAGAAGAGACAACAAGATTAAACTGCAAGTGTAATTTAAATTTTATACACTCACCAAAGTCCACAATAGGCGAACCACCAACCACTTTGAAGCTTTTCCGCGCAATTAAGTTCCGCGAAATTATCATTATCCCGATCGAATGTCGAAAACTTCTCCGAGTAATGCCAAGTCAGGCTATCGAAGGCCTTATCTTTGGTGAAATTCCCCACAGATGTCAATTTGTACTGTTCATTTTCCCCAGCGACCACGAATCGATCATAACGCGCATTTTCGATCTTCCCATTAAACTTCTCCATATAAACATTGAGCTCATGTCGATGAGCCGTTGTCAGGCGGTGAATTTTCTCCAGGCCCAGGAAGAAGTCACCGCCAAAGGAGCCAAAACCAGCCGTATAATTCGCCCAATTCCTGTAGAAATCGGTCTGTCCATTGATGCGTTGCTGAATAACCATCCAACCTGGACCCACAGTCGAGTTATCGCATAGAACATCGAATGGTTCTAAGCCAGGTGCCGTAATTTGATGAACACCCGCCGAATGTGAATACGGAATGCAACTGCTTCTTGAGATAAACTATTCAACTGCTATTTATTTATTTAGTTCCTTTCGTCCCATATCTGCACATTTACCTCATCGGACTCCGCTGCCAAATGAACTCCAATTGTGGCCAGTATTACGGCCGTGAATAGAAACAAAGACCTATTCATTATAATTCTCAGATCTTCACTTTTCCACAACGAACAACGAATAAAGACTGAATATTGTATTCAAATCGGCATTCAAAGTCAACTCCGTGGATTTCATTTCAATATATTACGCGTCGATAAGAGTTCAGCGATTTTCTCGGAAAAGTTCAATCAATGCAAATATCTAGGTCATTTCAAGATTGTTTTCTTCTCCTTCGTTATCAGCGACTGTTAAAGGGGAAACGTCTCTGGGAAATTCACAAAATCTATTGTGATTTTATGTGCTAGTAAAGCATCAATAAAAGAAAAACTTACTATAAATTAATTTAAGTCCCAAATAAAATGAAACTCTTAAAGTTCTGAGGCAACTCAAGGCAAAAGAGAAGTGTCATATGCCCCAAGTTAGGGTATAGACAAAGATGTAGGATTAGAGTTCAATAAAATTGCAAATTGAAGAACAACAAAACGAACAAATCTTGAAATTAATTAACATACGTTCAGAGGAGGCAACAATCAATCAAATGTATCTGTATCTGTATCTCATTTTATACGCATATGTATCTGTAGTAACAAAAAGCGGATAAAGATGAAGATTGATATATTTAAGTAAATACAAGCGTAAACTGAGTCAAATTTCTAAGTGAAACTATAGTTATAAGATATGCAACAAGATCAAGCTAAAGATACATATCTGCTGTAGCTACCGATACAAATATATGTTAATATTTTTATAGATTTAGATTTAGATCGGATTTAACTGTGACTGCAACAAAACAATGTATCTGCATCTGGAACTATGTATGTCAGTACTACTATCTGTATCTGCATATATTGCTATTGCTCGGATCTGTATCTTTTGACTTGTATCTATAGCTCAATCTCTGAGTCTTTGACTGTAAATGTATCTGTATCTGTATCTGTAGCTGTGGCCAACTGGCGACAAACGCAAAGGTTAACGAATCTTTGTGGCGCCTATGCAAATGTTGCGGCTGCTACTTTCATTTCATTTCATTTCGCCTCGTCCGATAAGCTGAAAACGACGTGCGATTGCTGCAATCGAGGCGACCGCCAACCGCCAAGCGCCGCCAGTCGCCAACTGCCTTTGGCTGTCGTCAAGAGACGCGGTACGAAAATTTATGTACATATATATGGTGTATATACATAAACATATACATATGTATTTGTACGTGAGTAATTGACATTCATTTCCTCCTTGGCGTCGGCGTCAACGTCAACGTCACAAACGCAAACGCAACAAAACGATGACGTTAACTGTTGCCAAGCGGCAGTCGCAGCGACAGAGGCAGCGACTGAGGCAGAGGCAGCAACAGAGGCAGAGGCAGCGGCAGAGGCAGATGAAACACCGATCACCATTATTTCGACATTGCCGTCGACGTCGCTGTCGCTGTCAGCGTCGCGTCGTCTCCGCTTAGCAACCGACGAAATGAGTCGAGCTTCAAGCAAAGCGAACAATGGACGCGTTCAGCAACAAACTTGGCACAGTGTGACGAAAATGTCGCACAACAGGAGCTTAAAAGTGCATTACACCATGCTGTATTTAGTCGAATTACATACCCATTTAAGAGATTATCATGTGATCTCAAATCACAACTTGTCCTAGCTAGGGTATCTGCTAGTCGTGATTGCATGATTATACTCAGCTTTATCGTGCCTTGGCAACGCTTCAGCAATTCGTGACACACAAAAGTGTTGTCAGGCAGCCACAAAAAACGCAGAGTTGCCCAACAACTCGTCAAGATCCAAATGACAGCAGCCGTTGTTTAAATAATAAAGTATGCAATTCAAATTTTAAAATATTGTTTAGCCAAAAGTTGCGATAATTAAGTGAGTTTTATTCTCAATTAGCAGTTGTCGCTTTAATTAAATTATATATTTTCGGTTGACACATAAATTGCTTTAAATAATAAGAATTATATTTACATTTGTCAATTATTTATAATACTTTTTATATTTAATTCAATAGATATATAAATTTGTAAAAGGTTTCCCTATTCTCTATTTAGGGGTCTTCAGCTTACAGTTAAATTGTTAAACAATCATTCATCATTATCTAGTCAATCGATTGACTCAGATAATCATCGTTATTCGCTCCATGGGACTACGTGACATTGGCAATGAATTCAGTTTCAGCTTTTTGGCCCCCCGGGCATTGGGATGATTCATCAGAGTTCCCAGCTGACTGTGACTGCGGTGATAGCAACTAAGCGATAGATAGACAGACTAAATAATTAGTGAAAACAAATTATACACGTCTCCCATTCGGACTGATTACAGTTGTGCACAGAGAGACGACCTCACAGATAGATCGACTTTACTTTAGACAATTAGACATTTCTTCGATCATTCGGAATATAACTATTGTTAGTTAACTGTCTCTCTGATCATTAAGCAAGGTGTTTCAACAACATTAAATTAATAATTAGGAGACCTGTAGATATTGTAGACATTAAAAACGCACAGATTGTTGCAGTGAAATACACAGATACTAAATATTTGGGGGCGATCAGTCTAGATGAGAACTACTTGTACTTATACTTGTACTAATTGCATTTAGCCACGTCTACGCCGAAAGGTTAAAAATCTCTGCAGTCGCTAGACAAATAAACAACCACATAAAAAAAAAACGCAAAAAATGAAATGGAAAACAAAAACAAAATTCGATATAAAGAAGAATGAACAATAAAAAGCGAATGAAAGCAAATAGAAGAACTACTCGTTGAATCGAGAAAACAGAAAAACAAAATTTGCATTGCTGACGCACTTTTCTCAATTCTCACTCGCTCTCTCTCCCTCGCTCCCTGTCTCCTGCTCTATCGATTGCTTGGCAAACTGTTTGTTTTGACGGAAATCTGTTATTAAAAAAAAAGAAAGAAGGAAAATGATCTAATGGCCAATACGACCGCATTGTGAACCACACGTCGACTGACGACTGACGACCGATTGGTAATTAAGTGGGTCGACGTTGCCAAATAACAACAAAATATCGACGTAAATAGTCTTCATTATTCTCTGAACGGAAGCAAATAAGTCGGGATGGGAAAAAAGTCAACTCTTTATCACATTAAGTTCGGTTTAAATTATGAGAACATCTTAAGAGTTAAACAAGTTAATTGAAATTCGAATTAATCAAACTTACTGTCAAGTCCGAATGAACTTTGATTGCTTTAAAGCTATATTTCTGAAATTAAAATATCTCGCATTAGCCAAAAGGAGTCTCATAATGGTCACTCATATTTTTACCCATGGAATACTAGAACTTTCCAACAGCGGGATACCTGTGGCATCCAAACAACTGGCAATCAGGTCCCAAAGATGAATAAATAAATATATCAAGAATATAATGTATCTGGTCCCTTGCCAAAAATATAATTACCTGATATTGCGCACAGTGGGGGATTGTCAGCATCGTCGAGCATCTGGAAATGAGTCTATGATATGAGTATAATATACTACATATGTTGATATATATATTTGTTCAATTTGTAGTTGACCCCACGCGGTGTTCATCATAATTCCACTTTGCTGTTAAACGAATTTTCCAATATACTCGTAATTCTACAAACTTGAGCTATATGTAATTGCAAAATATGTGTATGTACTATATGTTATGTATGCATTGATGTGTTGTGATGTGATGTGTATCTTGAAGATACAATTTGTTGTTTACATTGTTCAGACCACATGCACGTCAATTGCACTCGTCTGGCTCGAAGTGTTGTTATAAATATGTTTGTATGTAGGTAATTCCCATCTCAAACTGACTTTTGTTGCTATGCGAACAAAAAACATGTTGTTGTTGTTATTCTTGCACTGTGGGCAAATGCCATAGGCTACAAATAAAATTATACAATCGATTTTATGGCCGAATAGATTTCAGTTACTTAATTAAAATTCATTGATTTAAGCCCAAAGGCTTCTTTTAAAGTTCTTTCCCCATTGCTTAAACTTTTTCAATTATGTTTGAGATTCATTTTTGTCACTTTTTGTTAGTTTTCGACCACTGTTGTGGGTACTCTACATAGTACTCGTAGTTGACGTTTGACAATGCCTTTATTTATGGCCGATTTTCGAAAACAAATAAATTGTGCATGAATTTGTCTGGGTTTTGTCTTAGCCATTATTCGATTATTTTTGGCCCAACTCATTTGGCTTTTCGTACTGTACAAGTTTTTCATTTATGCCAAGTCAAGACGATTTTGTTTCAAGGTCGCCGAGGCAAAATCAAATGACGAATTGACCAGCTGACAGTCGATTCGTCGCTTTGACTGATGATGTTTCTACTACAACCCTCACCCCTCACCTCTCACCTCTCACCTCTCCTCCATCCCCAAGCCCAAAGATAAAGAAAACTTTCAGTTTATGGCACGCGCCCCTAAATGAATCCCAAGTACGAGAGATTTTCATGTCCGGCCGTTGACGTCAGCGCACCGCACGTCGGACGCGAGTTCAGAAAAAAGGAAAGAAAGAAAGATAGAAAAATACGAATTTTAAATAAATAAACTAGGGGAACCGAAAATCAATTTGTCTGCGACTTGTCGTTTTCGTTGGAAAATCTGAAAAGAAGGAGGGCGCAAAGAGAAAAGTGAGGAAGCGGGGAAGTGAGGGGTTAAAGCCAATTCGTTTATTTGGCACTATTCAATATTTGTTTTAGAACTCAATGCGATTCGCGGATTTTCATGTGCGATAAGCGCAAGTCATCAATAAATACTCTTATTTTGTACCCTACAACTTTGAGTATATTGATTAAGCTGGAAATTCAAAAGTGTCACTGAAATACTTTGTTAGGGAAACTCTTCTAAAAATACATTATTTGGTTTTAAATATTATATTCAAAAGATTTTTGGAGTTTTGGAAAGAGTATTCACTTTTTATGTGTGTTTTCATTCTCTCAGTTAGATTCGGTTTTCATTTTAGCTTTGAATTTGACAATTTGAATTTGATTTATAACCTTGGCCAACAACAAGTAAACAAAAGTGCGAGGCATATTGGCTTGTTGTCATAAGCAATATTTATTTAGTTTCTATTTCTATGATTTTAATGAAAAAGCTTCTTCGTGTATTTAAATACGCAAAGTCAATATTTGTGGCCATAAATCAAAAACGAGCAGCTGCGATTCACACATAAATCTGACAAATACTAAAATTCAATTTCATTCTATTGTGTTTTGTATTATTCTATTGTAGTTTGTTCTATTTTATTCTATTCTCTGTGTTGTTCTGTTTGTAGTTGACTGAAAGTACTTTGCTTAATTTTACAGTTTGCTGTTGCACCGCAAACTGTTTCCTTTTGGCATGAGGGTTAATGGCTTATCTCCTGTTTTGTAACCCTATCAAATACCACATCTGACAACTTTTTAAAAGTCAACAAGAGATCTTTATTAATTTGCCTAACATTTTATTTAAAACACTCAACTGGCCAAATAAATATACAAGTGCTCTACCTGAATTCCAAACTTTTGACGGATATTGTGTCAAGCATATATTTAGAAAGCATTTCTTCATCAGGTTTAATCGATGCTGGAAAGATCTTAAGTTGCTGCACTTAGCTTTAATTTTAGCAAATTACGTATACGACATGATAAATCAGCTAATTTATCAAAAATGCAAGTAGTAAGCGGAAGTTCTAATCAGCTAATAAAATGCGACATATATGAATATTTCTGTTAGTATGTATTGTAAGTACTGTATTTTGTTTTTATAAATACTCGCCTAAATACATGGACTTTCTTAAACTTAATGTTACTGTCGCAAAATTTAAATATACCATATTATAATTAGTGACGTAAAAATTCATGGTAAAAATGAATAAAATGTAACTAAAACTTATGATTTTAGCAGTAGTAAAATAATAATAAAATAATAATTTTAAAATAGTTTTTTAGTCAAATTCTATTCATTATTATTAGCTTAGATTAGTTTCTCTCAAATTTTCTTAAAGGTGTAAAAGTTAAGCTTAGCTGTCTTCTCCTTAAAGTGATCTCTTTGTGTTGCAATATCACGGAATTGCGGAGTGATCGCAGTGAGGAAGCTCTTCAGCCTCCTTGTAATCATCTTGACGTGCAATCTGTTGACCTTTTGGGTCTAAGACCCGATTTACCCGTGAACAAACAAAATATATTGGGCATTATTTGTGACTGATAAATGTGTTTTTTAGCGATCCGAACGAGTAATGCTGAAAGTGAACCCACGGAATCAGAGATAAGAAGGGGTATAAAAGCGCTGCACCAGCTCCGATCCATATGCAGTCGCCTTCTGGTGAACAAGTCCCCAAACTCAAGTGCAAGTCCCTAACTTCAAGTGAGCCAGGTGAAATCCAGCAGAATGGTCAAACTTCTAGTGATCTTGGCCTGTGTCCTGGGCACGGCCATCGCCGGACGCATTCCAGTGTTCAATGATCCCAGCCAATCCTGGCTGGATGTGCAGCGTCAAGGCGTTCGACCCACTCTCATGGATCTGGTGACTCTCCGTTGGCAGATGAATCCCTGGAGCAGACTGCGAGCCATGCAGGCCGAGGACAGACGCGGCTATCTCAATGATCTGGAGGCGGATCGACGACCGAATCGGGTTAACCAGGAGGACAACAACGAGCAGATAGAGTCCGAGCTGGAGGAACGCTTCACCCGTGTGCCCATCAACCGAGAGGTCCTTGTAGGTACCGAGAGGACTCTTCCCACCTCGGACGTGAACAGCAATCGTCTGTTGCACGTCGGACGTCGTCGCCAGCAGCAACTCTCCCAGCCCGAACCCCAACCCCGTGAGGAAGAGCGTCGAGTTCGAGAGGACGATCGTCAGATCGATGACATGCTGGAGACACGTCGTCGAGGACTCTTGAGAGACACCAACAGGGTTGAGTCTGTCCGAGGTGATGATCTGCAAAGTGTCCGTCGGGATGACGATCGTCTGGTGCACATCAACAGACGCCGTGTGGATCAAGCCCAAGAGGAGATCGCTCCACGTCGCATCAGCCGCATTGGCGAGGGTCGTCGAGTGGGCAAAGCGGGTCCAATGTCAGAGGAGCGAATTCTGCAGTTCATTCGAAAGGACAATCGCCTGTCGGACTTGAGCGATGAGGAGATCATCGAGATGCTGCGTCGCCAGCGGCAGGAGAAGATCGAGGGACGTCGCATGGATGATCAGCGTGAAGAGCGAGTGGAAGATGTTCAGGGCGATGATCTGCAAGCCATTCGTCGGGATGACGAACGCCTAGTTCACATCAACAGACGTCGACTGGAACAATCCCAGGAGGAACTGATGACTCCACGTCCCATTAACCGTAACAGCGAAGAGGGACGTCGTGTGGAGCAGCGTCGCGAGCCGGAAAACTTGATGGGTCGTCGTGTAGAGCGGGAAGATGTTGTCGATCGCCCAGTTGACAGTCTGAAAAGTGTTCGTCGGGATGACGATCGTCTGGTGCACATCAACAGACGCCGTCTGGACCAGGCCCAGGAGGAGATCGCTCCCCGTCGCATTGTCCGCATTGGGGAGGGACGTCGAGTGGGTGACGTTGACACAATGACAGAGCAGGACATTCTTCAGTTTATTCGCAGGGACAGTCGTCTGACGAACTTGAGCGATGAGGAGATCATCGAGATGCTGCGTCGCAATCGCCAGCGCAAGGAGGAAACCCGCCAGGAACGCATCGAGGGACGTCAGCAAGTGGAGCGGGATGAGGATGTCCAGGGTGACGAGCTCCAGAGTCTGCGTCGCAATGATGAACGCCTGGTCCACATCAACAGACGTCGCCTGGATGACATCGAGATGGAGATGTCTCCCCGTCGTATTGATCGCATTGGAGAGGGACGTCGAGTGGGCGACATGGATGCAGTGACAGATCGGGACATTCTGCAGTTTATTCGCTGGGACAATCGTCTGCCAAACATGAGCGATGATGAGATCCTTGACATGCTGCGTCGCCAGCGGCAGGAGAAGATCGAGGGACGTCGCATGGATGATCAACGCGAGGAGCGAGTTGAGGATGTTCAAGGCGATGATCTTCAGACCGTTCGACGGGATGATGAGCGCCTGGTTCACATCAACAGACGTCGTCTGGACCAAACCCTGTAAGAGATTAGCCCAATTGGAGAACAGACGAATACGAGTATGACATCGAAAATTACATGTAATCATAACTTTAGAAGGGTTTGAATAATCCCTAAATAAATTCTGCAATCGATGCAAAGTGCATTAAATAATCAAAAAGTCTTTCTATGAATCGATACTTTGATATTGATTTACAGTGTCGCAAGTCTGATAGAATTTGAATTGAAATGTATTTTCGACAACTTCATTCGGTTCGATTGATATCTCTCGATCGCATATCGATGAGCCGTAAGTCCAAAGACTTTCACATTGAATTTATAGCATTTGCCTTCAGAAATAAATCAGGCGCAAGACAATAAATTGAAAAGAAAAATGAAATAAATAACAAAACGACATGCAAATTGAGACGATCGATGGATCGTTGAACGTGAGATTTATCAATTGGAATAGAAAATTAATTTCAAGCATTTATAAAATGTTTCAACCTGCAAAGTCAGCAAAATCAAGGCCAATGGAAGTTCCGCAAGTGCCAAGAATCGAATCCAATTTGTAAAGATCATTCGACCTTTCCGCTTGCGCCATAACACAACATTCCCTAAGTCAGCACAAATTATTATAAATACGGAGCGCCAAATTTATAACGAATTCAACAAGTCGAATTGCGATTTCCGATCGATTCTCGCACTCGCAACAATCACAAAAACAATCATTTTTCTATCAGTAATTTCCCCTTTTCCCTTAAATAAAAAAGCCCCAAGCACCGAAGGCCGACAACTGAAGAACTTTGTTTATTGAAAAAGATCTAGCCGAAATTTATTGCAGCAATAATAAAATAACTAAAACTGATAATGGCAATGTACAGATAGATATTATTAAATAGAAAGAGAAGTATTTAAAATATATAATACTATTAGAGAACAAGAAACAATATAATACTCTAGTTAATGGTCTTAAGTCGAAGAGATATTTAAGTGTCTGAATATTTTTCATGTTTTTAATTCGTTATTAATGATAATTTATTTAAATAAAAACATAGAGAAAAGAATGACTCTGAAGATATAGAAATATGTATGGTTCCCCAATATTCTGTTTATCATTTGCGAAAATGTATTTTTGGCACACAAAGACGACCGGCAGGTGGCGCCTCGTCGTGGGCGTTGTGATAGGTGAATGGCCGGCGGCGCGAATGATTCGTAATCACATAATTTCATTGAAGAGTTGCTATATGCAACGGATTATACAGTTGATATATGGTATGGTATAGTAGTATAGACTTGTTTAACAAACAACAACAAATCGAGAGACTTGGAATTCCCATAAATTTGCACCGATTTGTGTATTACGTGGGCGTTAATAATGTTCCCCATTCATGCAAAACCAAATGGAAACGGAAATGCATTAAATAATGAAAAGTAAAAGATTCTTCATGGATATTTATTAGCAAAATATTGAATCAATTTGCAGGTGTATTCTACTTTTAAATCTAAACCCAATTCCCAGATATGTAACTCTCTTATCTTAATCAAAGTCCAATCTGCGAAACGATCCGTCAACACCAAAGATGCTGTTGTAATCGTTGCACTTTCCCCCTGGACGCAGGTTCTCATCGATGCCATAGTTCGCCTCCTCCCTGAGGTATTCCTGGCACTGCATGAAGATGTTCCACGAGTGTTCTTTCAACTCCTCAATGGTGCCCTGCTCTCCGCCCAGGTGTGTGGGCAGATACCGTTGGGGAATGTGGGCATACAACGACTCCAGGTTGCTGCCATGCACCGAGATCTAGGTAGGAATTGTGGAAGTTGGGAACTGTAGGAATAATCGCAAAATAAGATGATATACCTACACGTTCCTGCTGCTTGGCTGACATCGTCGATCGCAGCAGATTGAAGCTCATCTCGAAGGTGGCGTTAACGTTGATCATGTGAGTTCCCTTGTCCCTCACCGGGAGTGCGTCCTCCGCGAATCTGGACATCTTCTTCAGCGTGCTCGGCGTCATCTGCAGCAAATGTGCTGCCGTATAATCGGTGAAGTCCAAAATGACCAGGTAGCCATGGATTACGGCATGGTCATCATACTGAATGCTCAGACCATTCAGGGCATTTGACACGCCCATAATCTCCTCAAAGGTGTACTTATCCGCCGGATAAC
Organism: Drosophila suboccidentalis; assembly: GCA_037043435.1. NCBI lineage: Eukaryota > Metazoa > Arthropoda > Insecta > Diptera > Drosophilidae > Drosophila > Drosophila suboccidentalis. The sequence continues at coordinate 102,144 of JBAMBK010001940.1, forward strand.
AACCCGGCCGTACATAGATGAGACGGGGTCCATCCTCGTTTAATGGCATCGGCAGTCGGAGTCCCACCCTACGGGTGAAAGCGCGAGTTGGTAGTACAGTACAACATCTCTAGGATGAACTCTTTATGGTTCAAGGAGATTTTGATTTGTTATTGGGAATACTATGATCAGAATTCTCCTTGGATTATCTATTGAGCCATTCGATTTTCATTCCATTGTTCATCCAGCTATTCGTCCGCCTGTTCATCCGTCCATCTGTTCATCCGCCCATTTAATCCGTCTGTTCATTGACAGTTCATTTGTCTATTTATCCGTCTGTTCATTTGTCAGTTCATTCGTCTGTCAGTCTCCCTCCCATTCATTTATAAATTCATTCGTCTGTTTATCCGTTAAGTTCAGCGCGCAGTTTATCCGTCTATTCGTTTTTCACTCACTCAGAAGTTTATCCGTTCACCTACAAGCTTTTAAGTTTATCCTCCTGTTCACCCGTCCACCTATCCACACTTTGCCATCAACAAATCAAATCACAATATCTATAGGATATACTCACCCCAATTTCAGCAAATCATGGATACGCTGGCTGTCCACATCGCGAATAGTATAAAACTCGGGGAACTGAGTGCGAAGCGTGTAGTATTTGTCCAATTTGGACTTGGTCTTCTCCAGGCTGAACTTGCAGCCGCGTAGGAAGGAAACCAGAAACTGATCGTCGCTGCGGGATCGCATGTGCGGTTGTTGCTTAATCCAGGTCCGCAGTGCCAAAATGTCCGCCTCGAGGCGATCGGGAACCTCGTTCAGCTCCTCGATGGCTGTGCGCTGTAAACTGGCCGACAGGGGGCGTATTTCGGGCATCTTGGGAGCGTTGTTGATTTTCTGCAGCTTTGATGTTCGCTTTGAGTTACAAAACTATTTTCAACAGCGGCGTCGATAAGTCGATAAACCTCCAGCTGACTGCTGACTAGCTAATCAGAATCGATAAGATTAATTTAATAATTAAATAGAGATTATTTCCTAAACTGCTTGCACTTGTTATCGAGAAATGAACTTGAATTTTGATAAGACCTTCCGATAATGTGTTTAGAATTTGATTATCTTTAAAAGTGTTGAAGCACTTCATTTTAGAATTCGAATACCTATTAAATTGAGAACAATATTTACAACTTAACAACATAAATAAAATTTTAGTTATACCCTGTAATAAAATTATTTCAATTTATCTTAAGCACTTTTTTTATAGTTGAGCTTTGGAATCCCCAAGTTTTTAAACACTGAGTTGAAATTCGACTTGAGTGCAGGGTATTTTATAGTTGATCACTCTTGCTATTCTATTTTTACCTCTGTGCTGAACACGAACTTTGATGTTTTGTTATCTTTATGCTCTTGTTTGTTGTTTCGCCATGGTAATTGTAGTTGTTGCTTTGTCAGTTATCTGCGGACGTGTGTCGAACACAGAGACGGAGCGAGACGGGGATAGACAGAGCGACACTCACTTAAAAGCTCACATGTACACCCACACACATACAAACACACATATGTACATACACACATGCATAAGTTGAAATACAATTGGATTGTGCTGTGGCAGACATATTGGCACCAAAAGCGAGGCAACAACAACAGCAAAGCAACAACAGCTAAAGAAGGCGACAAAAAGCAAAGTGCAAAAACAAATGCAGACATGTATGCCTGTATATGTGTGTGTGTATGGACATGCATAACAAAAGGCAAAGCTTCTAAAGATGCTTCACTCTCTCCCTCGCTCCCCTCTCTCTCTCTGCCCTCGCTCTCACTCGTTTATGCTGTCAGTTTCATTTCTTCTCCTGCTCCCACGTCGCTGACTATCAATTTTAATGCATGTCGCCTTTCGTGCCAAAAAATACGACAACAATAACAACAGCAACAACAAAATAAACAAACAAACAAAAAGCATATGACAAGAGTCGTTGCTGCCACGCTGCAGCTGCATCTGCAGTCGACGTTTTAGCAGCGACGACGACTGCGTCTGCGACTGTGGATGTGGATGTGGATGTTGTGGATGATATGTCCACATACGATACAAACATGCACACATAACATGAAATATCTATTGGCCCATCAGCTGTTATTCGCATTGACCTTCAACACATTTTATTGATACAAACACACACACATACAATGTATAAAACCCACAGACATTCAAACTCATACAAACTTAAATGTTACAGACTTTAAGAATTAACGAGGGTCTTCACAGCGAATACTTCTTAACTTGACTGTGTTAAGTGGATGCAAAAAGTACATTTACTACAATAAAACAAGATTCGTATTTTAATTTGAAAGGCTCTTAAATTATTTTGTAACATTCCATTTTCAGATCTAATCGGACTTCCATATCGTATAAGTATAAACTTTATGGACTCGACAGGCTTTTTATAGGGTATATTGTCGACTCCGCAACTGTGAGGAACATTTAAAAGACACTCTGATTTTTCGATGCCTCTTTTGACATTTTGCAGCTTGAATGGAAAAGTTTTTGAAAAAGAACGAAAAAATAAATAATAAAGAAATAAAAATGATAAATACGAAGCACAGTCAGCAGGCAAAACATGTTCAAGTGACACCCGAAAGTGCTTGGATACATCAGAACCACAAATACACAAAGCACATTCTGAATACATTCACATTCAACATATCGTACTCGTACTCGTACTCGTACTCGTACTCGTACTCATACTCGTAAGTATGTACAAATGTCTATTCTATACTCCTCACAATTTACTCGTAGTTTTTTTCTTCTCTTTTTAGAATTTTGTATATCTTTCTTTTCTATTCTGATACCCTGTTCTCTTGGGCTCTTAGATATATACATGGGTATGTAAAGCTTAGGGAAATTTAAATTTGAAAACTTTTAGATACATATATACATATGTTTGATTCGATTTGATACTTCCAGCCTTTTTCCAAAAATGAAAGATTATATAAAGAAAATTGTAATTTTAAATGGGTGTGCCTTTTTAAAATTTTAATCTAAATCTTAAGAATACCTTAAAAATAAATGTATTTAAATCGCAACTGACTACAGGGTATCTCCTCATCGATCACATCCAACTGGAGTATTCTTGCTTGTTCTTTTTTGCTCTTACATTCAATTTGAAATGTGTTTTTGTAGATTCCTGTGTTTGCCCATTTGGCGCTGTAAACATGCCACCAACAAATTCGGTATTGTAAACAAATTTGGAACTCTGAAACTTTTATATGTACATATGTATGTATTCTCCAAGTATCCGACTATGCTTATACTTATTACATATGTATGCATGTACATATGTACATACATATATAGGCAAAGTGTTGAAAGTACTTGCCACATACATTTAGACCAAAGGGTCAATACAGTGGTCGGAGGAGGGAGGGTGGAGGAAATCAAAGGGACAGTTGACAGCCACTCGATAGAGACTTTTCCCATTCGATGATGTCGCACTTGAATATTGATGGAAAACAGCCTTTGATTTGAGAAGATTGGAGGCAAATAATCAGAAGTAGACAAATTATCTCAAGAGATAAATTTTTAAAATCAATATTTTAATTTCGAACTTAACTGCAGACAGGCTCAAAATCAGTTCATGATAGATATCGAAATTATCTTCTGAGCACAGATTTGATAATGTTTTTGATATTGCTTTGTCAATGTCAAGGAACGCACAATTTGGGGAATACCAAACGATCTCTAGCCTTGTCAACTATTATTTTATTTAAACTTTGACTACATCATGTTTTTACTTATACTTAGTATAAAGCATTTGTTTGTCGCACCGCACATCATATTTAAATTTAAATTTAAATCAACCTCTGAACAAGTTGTACACTCGTGTGTCTCGTCTTCTGGCACGCGAGATCAACATTTCGGATGAGGTAAGAAATTATTTTGAACAGCAATATATAGAAATACTTGTCATTTATTTATTTAGCTTCTGCGACAGGTAAAAATGTTGAATGTGTTTGAATTATAAGTAGAACTACACGTAAAGTAGCGAAAGTTAAACCGATTGTCTCTCTTTATAGAGCTGAATGTATTCAAAGCTATTAGAAAGACTCAGTTGGCATTCAGAATAGGGTACCAAAACTTCACACCATTATTCATAATGATTTTTAAATCTGCGTCTTTTGCTTCTCAGCATTTAATTTACAATCAGCGTCAAGTTTTTACATTTTTCAAAAGATTTCGTTTCGGAAAACTCGAATTAGCCCCATTGTCACCGGAAGCTTGGACAATTGTGAGTATTTTGAGAAACGAAAAGCATTTCTGGTAACATTTCACAATGGCCCTACATTAATTTGGGTCTTTAGGAGAAGTCAAAGGTTGAATAAGAGGTATCTATATAAACCTAAATTAAGTATAAATACAAATAAAAATATAATGATAAATATAAATGTATGTAATTTTATTAAAAAGAAAAGATAAATTAAGGATGTAGTTCAGTTATGTTCTTGTCTGTAGACATGTCTTTTGACTTCTGATGGTTCAGTTATTGGTAGAATCATCGCGAATGAGTCACAAGGGGAAACCGCATAATTGTTGTGGTATCCGTTGAATCGCCGACAATTAATGCGATTAATTAAATGACCCCCCATCGAGCTGATTGCAGACTAGTTTCATGAGACACATTTACAGTGCGTGTCATTTGTGCATAGCTGCACAGCATGCGACAATATTAATCGCCCCTTCATTACGGTTAAATCAATATACATATTTATATATACAATATTTAAATAATTATATATACACTTTAATTGCTCGCCCTCATTAAGTGACAAACCGCAAAGCGACAGCACAAAATTAATTAAAATATAAATAAAAGCAAGGGAGACTGTAATTTGTAGTTTGTAGAGGGTATCTGTCACTTCGGGCATTCAGTTTGCTGTGTTTTGATGCCACAAAATTGTTTCCTTACAACTTTTTCGGTGGCAAAAGACATTGACAGAAGCTGAAGCGACTGAGAGAAGCGTTCGGAGGATATATTTTATATAATTTTATGGGTCGAAGTGGAAAGTTTACAAACTGCAGAAAAACCCCCTGCCCAGGAAAGGGGGCAACTTGTACACAAAAACAATACGAATAAAACTTGAACCATAAAATGCGAGAATTATTGAGTCTGTCGCAAATAGCAAAACTTTTGATTCTCTTTCGGAGAATCTCTTAATAATCCTTTCATCTACAAAATGTTCCAATTTCAGCAATGAGAAATAAACTTCATTTGTTTGTTGTTTGTATTGTTATGTCAAAAAGGGGGAAAGTACTTACGAGTATTGTATTACATACATTACTGTAGGTATGTATGTTTATTTGCAGTTTCTCCGGTTCTACTGAGTTATTATTCTTGCATTTATTTTCGTAAGTGTTTCTTGTTTATCTTAAAGTTCTTTGGCATAAGTTAGGTAATACTTGTATGTGAAATAAATTAAGTTACAGTTTAAGTTGATATAAGGTTTTATTTAATTTTAAGACTTTATTTATAATTAATTCTTTTGTTCAAAGTTTGCTCAAACAAATGATGTAATTCGACTTGATTTTGTGTCTTGAGTTCTCCGTAAATACATTCTTATAGTATTCATGTGTGCCTCATTAAAGCTCTTTAAAGAACGCTGCATAAAAAAGACATTTATAATGACTTAATAAATGATAGAAAATCAGCTAATTGGATGGCTAAATGAAGGGAACTTGTCTTCAAACTTGAAAAGACAGCATTAATGTAAAACGCGTGTGGATCACTTGTCAGTGATGAATAGAATTAATCTTTTTGACATTCAACTATTGTTTTTGTTTTCATTTTTTTGAATACATGTGCTGTTTTTTCAAGCAGTCAGCGAAGCGTACAAATGTCCGAGTTGTTTCTGCTTTTTGGGCGTGGGACGAACACGTGCCCCCAAAAAGAAATATTTATTTTATTTAAAGACAGAAAAAACTAATAAATCTTCCGTCTAGCAATCAATTAAATTTTCAGTTTGCGAATACTTATTTATTTTAAATTTCTCAATGTGAGTTTGGTGAGTTGTGCGAAGTGAACACTGAAGTGCAATCAAAAAGTATTTTAGCACACTTTTAATTAGCTTGTTGGGTGTATTAAGGATTAAGGATAAGCTAGAGTCCTTTGGCTTCATAAAAGCCTCAACGTATTTTTAATGACGCCGCAATTATAAGAAAACGTCATTAAAGCGGAGTAATAAAAGCAGCAGCAACTGCAGATTGCTTGACTAGCAAATACCCTGTAAACATAAATGATGATACGCTTTGAAGAGAGTGCTATGAATATGCCTGTTGCTGTCCGCTCTTAGGTACAGGGTATAGATCTGAGTAACTCAATTTCGAGGCTAGAATACAAACTGTGATTTGGGGTTATTCAAAAACTTGACTATAAGCATCGTAAAATGCTCAAAATATAATCAGAATCTTTAATTACATAAATACAAGTGCACAAGCGTAACAAAAGATTAGTGCTCCCTGTGGGGGGAGACGGGCAGCAGGGGAGTTTACTTCCTGGAAACTTACAGGGCACATGAAAATGATTCCTGGCAAATACTCACAAATAGCTGGGGATGGCTGTGAATGTGGGCGTGGCAGCAGGGCGGTGAATGGGGGATGTGGATGGGGGCCTGACTGATTTTTGTCTCCTCGACCTGGACGCGTAATTAAATTCCTGTTGGGGGTGGTCCTCTGGGAGGGGTGTAAGGCACCGAAATGCCGCCTCAACTGTGCGTGATTGTAATGAGTGGGTGCTGTTGTTGTTGTTGTTGGTTTTTGGTTGTTGAGTGGTTGTTGCCCCACCAAAGTTATCAAGTACACAAATATTTGCTCTAATTAGTAAAATTGGACACGTTCTCTCCCTCTCCCTCTCCCTCTCCAAATTCTCTATTTCCCCCACTTTCCAGCTGTACTGTTGACTGATTGCCCAAAATCGTTTCTTGTCTTCGATTTAACTGAGGGGAAGAGAGGAAAAGAGAGAGTCGGCTCATTAAATGCTGCTGGTCAATGGGTCGTTTGGCCTAAAGAGTCCCTCGGAATACATTCAGTTAAGTTAAGGGCCAAGTAAATGCCAGTTTCGTGTCCAAATTGTTTGCCCTGGCATTGTTTAAAGCGATTAACGCTTAATATCCTACTGATTGGTAATTGTCTTTGCATGCAGATTAAGTAATTTACATAGGCTCCGACTCCAACTCCGACTCCGCAGTGTGTTTACAATTAAGTAACCCCTTTCACTCCCACTCCCACTAAAGATACCAACCCCTAAAATAATCATGCCTAAAAAGGCAACACTGTTGTCTTGGCCATTTCAATCGAAAGAAAGCGTGACTAGCAAATGTTTTCTCTTTCTCTTGACATTTTACTCGTAGCTCGTTAGCTGCACGCCAAGTGTCCTGGGCAAGGACATTCGAAGGGACTTTCAATTACGCTCCCAGTCGTGTCCAGTTCATACATATAACAAATTCCAGCACTGCAGTTGTCTTTGAATATATGTATGTTCCATTTAGATATTTAGTTTAATATTTTATTTTATTTAAGTTAAACATTTCCAGCTGAAAGACGATCTAACCTAGATTAAAACTATCTTTTTGACAATGACTTGGCCATGGTTCTCAGATCAATACAAAGTTTAGTTTCTAAAGCCATTTTCTAGCTGAACAACTTCACCTTCTTCGGCCTAGAAATCTACGACATTTTCCCTAATAAGTTAAGTTAAGTTAAGTAATAAGTTGTAGAAGTTTCTGTAAATGTAACTAATAAATTTACAGGACCCAAATCCCTTTGTATACACTCAAAAAAAAAATAAAGAAATGGGGACCTGTGCAGTAGTTAACTGTAGAGTTGTAAGCCAAGTTTGAGCACAGTTCAAGAAACGCAGCCAGAAACAACAAATCACCAAGGGAGGAAGGGAATCCGAGAATCCTGTGACCAAACAACGACCAACTGACCTTACTAGAGAGAAAAAGAGAGAGAGAGAGTGAGTGAGAGAGGAGTTGGGGATGAGTTTGGATAGCCCAATTGGGAATGCCAAGCGAAATATACTTCAATAATTCATTCGAATCATGATAAATGCCCGGATTTCACTCTGACATTCGCAAAATATACTGAGGTCAGCACACACACACACACAACACACACACACATCGAAAGGACAATGGCAATCGCAATCCTTTCGCACAGATTGGGATTTTGCTTACGTGTTGACTTGGCCAACAAACTGTTACTGGTAGTCGCAATGGATATGGATATGGATATGGATATGGGGTAAGAACAGAACAGAACAGAAGCTTCTGCTGCTGGGCTTAATGTTGCATGTATGATATACTTACTTACCCGTTGGCCAGTTGGCATTTACCAATGCTGACTCAGCTGATCCGAGCCGGGTCAAGACCCCTGATCCTCGAATGAAGGCATTTAAGCGTTGGCACATGAGACAATATTGCTAAATATTTAATCAGGAAATGGAAATGAAATGAAATGAAATAAAATAAAATAACGGAAGCTCTGACTGACACTGACAATGTTACAGTTACAGTAGATACTCTTTAAAAGGTATCCTGCCTCGTTAGCTAGAAATCGACAGAGACACTTCTATGATTGATGCTTTAATGAAATTTGTGGTTTGTTTTTCCAACTCCATCCCCTCTCCATCACTTTGATGGGCCTGAGTTAAACTTTGTGCACTCAGAACGGCTTTGAACTTTATTTTTGTTGCCTGTAATTGATAATATTATTAAAAGCCTTCTGCTGTTATTTAGTCTGGAAAAAAAGAAAAACAGCATTTAATTTACCTCGTTCCACAGTGTCTACTAATTGTTGTATGCTTTTGCCGTAATTAGGAAACTTTGTTCAGCCTGCACAGGATGTCCTTTTTCCCCATAATTAATTGTCAGCCTCCAACAGGTTATGAGACTGTAAAAAACTGAGGAAAATTCATCAATGATGTGAAGTTAGTAAGTAGGATATTCCTGTGGAAAGTATCTTTTGTGGTAAAACAATTATGGAGCAGTTGAAAGGAGACTGCAAAAGAGAATAATTATAAACGGAGACAGACAATATAAGGGATAAATTAGATACGGGTGGGGATATTATATAGACTAAAATTAAAATAGTTACGCCGAAATTAAGTTCAAAGGGAACTCGTTTCATTTTATAAAAAATAAAGGAACAACATTTGGTACTCAAGAGATTATTTTCGATTGCTTTTATTTGAATAGCATTCGCACATTTGAATAATTTGAGAATGGAGTTCATTTGGCAGACAAAGAAAACTCATTTGAGTATTCACTCGAATACTGTGATTCTGGATCATAATCCTGACGAGCTCTGAGGCACTTGCCAGGCGTTTGTTTTTAAAAAGAATATCAGATATGAGAGATGAAGATGAAGAAAGATGACGATGAAGATGAAGATCTGGCCATAAATCAGAAAAACATATTCATTTGTTGTCGATTTACGGAGCATGAAGGATCAACGGATCTAGAACTCGGGAGAGAGAGGAAGAGGGAGAGATAGAGGGAGCGGGAGGGGATTAAGGCTCGCGCCAATTGCTCTGAGGGAAGCCTGGGAACCAGATCCCCGAAAAGCCGAGGAAACCTGCCCGGAGACGGGTGCTATAAGTGCACAAAAAGGTCAGAGACAATCGGAAAATCGGGAAAATCGCTGGAAACACATAAAAATAGCCCTAAGGTCTCTCAGGTGATGGCTGCAGGTTTAGCGCGCTTCTCGCAGCGTGGGAAAACGTGGGAAAACGGTAGGAAAACTATGAACTCTGTATAGGAGACTCGACTCGAGTCGAACCTCTGACCTCTGACATGTGCAGAAAATCCATCATAACCTCTGGTCTGACAAAGGTTTTTGGAAAACTCGGCAATAGAATTTGGGTTCGGGCCAACAATGTGGCAGGGTCACTGACAGGATCACAGGGTCACAGGATCATAGGTAGTCTCACTGTCTCGAGCTACCTGGCCACAGGTGTGTTTCACCTACAGCGACTGCCTACGTCTCATTGTTTCTCTCTCTCTCTCTCTCTGTTTGTCTGTCTGTCTGCTTGTCTGTCTCCAATTAGTCAGCCATGTGGATCTAAGTCCTGGGATCTATTTGTATACGTATATGATCCTTAGAAGTATACTCGTATATAAAGTATATAAAAAGATATCAATATATGTATAAGAAACCAATTAACATATCCACTTAATGCTCTCAGCTTCTCTCGATAAACTAGACTAAAATTCAATATTTACAATTTGTATTTTATTAAATTATATTTATAAATATTTTAATACAATTTTTGAAATTATAATTCTAGTAAATAAATTTGAGAAAGTTTTCTTTTTCAATTTATTTGGCATTAGTTGCGCAAAATAAAATAAGTTCACCTTCAACTTCTTAAAAATGGTTGTTTATAATAAAATATGCGTAATATAATAAAGAATTATATTTGATGCTTGAAAAATCAATTTGCATCAAATCCAAGTGTGTTTTATTTGATTCGAATTTCAATTTCTGATTGAATTACAGTGGGCAACCAATTTAAAATGCTCTTGTTAGTTTATATATGGGCAGGTTTATTTGTTTGCCAACAAAATACATATATATATATTTTTATGGCTTTGTGTGTCTAGGGTGATTCAGTAGGGAGGGGGGGAGGGAGTGTTTGGGGCTGCTGGCAGGCAAATCGGACCATTTGTCTTGCGAGTATCGATTCAAGGACCTTCGAACCCAAAGGGGAACCCGACGCGACGCTGACTCGGGGGCTGTCCAATTCAGTTGCACAAACGATTACCCAATTTCACGTGTTTAGATTGTAGTTCAAAAAGGGTTGGGACCCCTGAGAATGCTCCCCTCCCTCCTCTCCTCCTCTACTACTTACTACCCTCGTTTACAAAGCATTTGTGTCTCGTCTTACGAGTATTTCGCTTTTCGTATTTCGCATTTCGTATTTCGCATTTTGATTGATTGCTGCCAGTTACAGCGCACAAATTGAATGACCAACTGCTGCCCAAACCAAGCCATGGCCCAATCCTGTCCCGAATCCCAGTCAAAAATGATAAATAGACCAAATGACCCATTTAACTGTTGCGTTACGTCTTCGAACAGATCCTTCTGCGACTCCTTTCGGCTGTTTTTCCCGGAAAGCTGCTTAAAGTTGTCCCTAATTGAGTTTCTCTGATTGCCTCAAGTGCTTTTTTTGGGTCAAATCCTTTTAATAGGCTCAACTCGAGATGGAAACAGGAATTATTGTGAAAACTCAGAAATGCCAAAAGGAAACTCAAATAACGTTTCTGAGCAACTGTAAAGTCGGTTAAGTGCGATTCCTAAGGAAATTATGATACTCAGATGCTGAAAATGATTTGATTTGATAAATCATTTAATTAATCAAATACAATTTGAAAGAGATGTCATCGTTGAAAATGCAATAAATTAAATTATAAATTTATGTTGCCAATTTTTCAATCAGCTTTAAGAACTGATTGTTGTGTCAAGAAATCAGTTCAATGCTTTTTTAAATGCCACCCTTCAGCAAACTAATGACTGTATTCAAAAGTCTGTTTATATGCCCGTCAGTACGGCAAAAACTCTGTTATTTGAAAGGAAAGAAAGAAAGCAAGGACTGAAACCCCTTGCTGGGCATTGTTTGGCAACAGAGTGGCCACAATTAACCGTTTCAATTGTCGATATCCTGTCGATAACTGACAATTATCGAGTATGCACTCTCCTGTGCACTGTTTAAAAGGGGCTTCTGAAAAGGGATCCGAAGTATCGGCTATCCATCAGTCAAGTCAGTTGAAATATAAATGCAACAAAATGTTACATTTTCCATTCAATATTATTTTTTCCATTTTCCATTTTATTTTTGCCTTTCTGAAGGGGTCATTGTTGCCTTGCAACAAAAAGGCAACACGGCGGGGGGAGAACGATAAGGCAGATAAAGAGAAAGAGTGAAAGAGAGAGAATGATAAACTCTATACTTATTTTTTCGCATGCCTAAAACGAAGGACGGCAATTATAGGAAAGAGGAGAAGAGGGAAGAGAAAAGTGAAAGGGAGTGAAAAGGGAGTGTTGCAAAAAGGGTTCTACGGGCATTAGCCAGGTTTATAGGGCACACACCATTAGCACAAATGCCAGAAAAGATACTCAGAAAGAGAGAGAAAAAAGACCTAAGCACATACAATGATGGAAAATGTAATAGAAACGGGATTCATTTTGACAATTCAAACCAATTTTTAATAATAAATTTACATTTTTAAACATTTCTAAATGGGTATTAATTAAAATTACGAAACAATAATATTATATTTTTCCGAATACAAATAAATTAATAGTTTCTATTATTTTGTCCATCACTGTACTATACGCAGTGTGTAGATAGAAAAGAAGCCACCTTTGTTTGTTGGTCGTTTGCCTGTGGAAAACAGGGAATGAATCTTGGACTGGGAATGGGAAACTGGGACTTGGTCTGAGTTCTGGGTCTGTTACGCTCTGAATCCCGCCCACAATTTCCTGTGCCGGTGATGGCAAAGACTTTTAGCTGAAATGTCAATTGAGTAAAAATGTGCGTATTTTGCAAACAGAGCGAAAAATACTTATGTAATATGGAGAGACACACACACACACACACACACACATGTGTGCTTGCTTACATGTGTCTGCGGGGCAAATGGCCAAAAGCAAAAGGCAAAAGGAAAAGGAAAAGCCAAAAGGATAGAAATGTAAAAAGGAAAAGAACGGCCGTTGCAAATGGAAAGCTTTTGGCTAAATGAGACGACAAGCGTCTTAAAGGGTCGCTCTTGGCCCTCAGCTCGGGTCTCGAGTTGGCCATGGTTACATTGCCAACTGCTGATAGTCGGCTAATAGAAAAGCGTACATATTGACAATGTTAGATATGCGGAGGGGGAGTAAAAGTAGGACGGGGAGTGGAGAGTAGAGAGTAGAGAAATACCTCCCGGGGGCATGATTCAATGATAACGCGACAGCTGCCATTTGGTTTTTGGGTATCAGATATTACTATCAATATGAAAAGTAGATAGACGATAAGTTCGATAAGTTGATGCGACCCATCGATAAGGCCCAATCGGAAAAGGGTCTGTTAGTCGAGGGCTTTAACAGTTGGATTTGATTGAGAGTGCAGCGTAAATAAAGTGACCATGGAGGTGAATATGTATACAGACATATGTCATTACTTGGCGACATTTGGATGGGGTAAACCATTTGTGCATTTATTTGTTAAGACTATAAGTAATGTGAGCTTGGAGGTGATTCAAGTGACCATGGAGGGGATTTGTTAACTTAGAATGGGATATAGATGGGAAAATAGACTACTTATTCTACTTATTCATATAAAAATGTAAATAATGTAGCCATGGAGGTGAATAGAAATAACTGAATTCAGCTTTCAAGTCTGTAATTAGATTTACAAATTACCATGGAGTTGCAGATGTGGCATTTCTGATATATTTATAGATTCATCTAAGGCACACTGAATAAATGAACAGGTATTCATTCAAATGAACATGGAGGGGAGTAAACAGTTTACAAAGAGATTGATATGCACATCAAAATAGAAGTGCGCCTTTTGTGCTGGATATGCTATGGATGCAAGTGAGCCTGGAGGTGATATCCTGCCTCCTCCTTTGTCCTTTGTATCCTTGACTTCTGTCTTAAGTGTTATCTGCATTTATGTTGGAGTTGAGATCCGGCTTCTGAATCATCAACATTGAAATGAAGTCGAATAAACTTTGCGCATCAAGAAATGAACGTGAGATTCGCTTTGGTTTTGGGTTCTGTTCAGGTTCAGGTTCAGTTTCATTTTGGTTTAGTCGTGTTTACTTGCTGAGCAGTTTTATTCGCACTGCATATTTACTAGCACCATCAACAGTCCGTCTCTCTGTCTGTCCATTTATTCATCTATCCATTGTCCATTGTTATTGCCAGCACTCAGTACTGAGTTGAGCACTATTTGCCCGGGATTTTGTCGGCTCTTTGGCATTGTTGGCCCGTAGTATTGTATTGTTTCAGATGGGCGAGGTGCACGTAGTTCGTAGTTCGTAGTTCGCATAGTTCACTTCATATTCCAGTCAGGGAATCTCGAATCTCTCTGGCACTCATGCAAAACGCACCAAAGTGTGCACTGTGCCTGTGTCTGTGTCTCTGTGTCCTTTTTTGCCAGCAATACTTGCTACTCCAATTCCATTTCCAATTCCAACAACTATTCATCCTTTTCCTGCTGGTCCTGGTCCTGGTCTCGTTTTTGCTCCCACTCAACACAATGGCAGTTGGCATTGTTTGTTTGGCTCGCAGTCAGCTCTATTTTTAAACACGTTTACAAAGAACTTCGCTCGGATTCGGACTCGCATTCGAATTCGGATTCTCTTTTGAAATGTACACGTTGAGCCTGAAACAGTTTTTCCTTAGTTTTTGCTCCTTCCTTTTGCTCATTCTTTTCTATCGTTTTTTGTTGGCCTCGTGATATGTGTGCATTGCATTGAAACGTGTGCATAGAACACAGAAATGGGCAGTAAAGTTTGAGATATTATTGTCAGAAGGGCCAAAGGGCAACCCTAACTCGGATTAAGTGTTTCGTAGTCCTGTGAAACTGAATCTGAAACTGAAACTCATTGCCTTGGCCAATTGCAGGTTCAACATTTCCATAATTTCGAAATAAGTTCATTAAGCTACTTATCTCTAAGCGTTCCAACTACTTCCGCTTCAGCAGAAACAAGTGAGCATGGAGGACAGGTCCTGCAACCTACTTCAATATATGTACAAATATTATTTTGAGTAGTCTAAAATTCTTTATCAAATTTCTTCAACAATTATAATTACTTTATGTATTGCAAGTGCTTTAAATGTGAACATGGAGGACTCAATACATTTTCCTTTCATTTTCCCTCCCATACATTGTTTACTTTTTTCACTTCTTTACCATAACACATCATGTTGGCAAATTCCCATCGCAGCTCTCGAAGTTCATTCAACAGTTTCGCAGTCAGGAAACTTCCAGATGGGCATGAATAAAGGAACCTGAATTTAGTCATGTGGTTGATACTTTTCCCTGCTTATACGATACTTGTTCCTTACAGTTGAGAAACAATTTGATTAAAAAACAGCTTTCAATTTTTAATAGAGCTCGTAAATGATATGCAAAGTTCAGTCTCCTTTCAAGTCGGCTGAGAACCGAGGCAGCTTTCATCAATTTTCGCTTGCTTAGAACCGAATTAGAAAATTATATTCTAAAGTAGATGATGGGAAAGGGGAACAGGGAACAGGGGGCAGGACAAAGGACAATGAGGACAAAGTCGTTTGCAAATCAACAAAAAGTGTTACGAAAATACTCAAATATTCAAATTGTCGGCAATATGTTTCGAGTGTTTTGAATCTTTCTAATACACTGAGAAAAATTAGAGAAATACAAAATATAATTCTAACACATTTCTTCTTCATTTGTAATTGATTTAGTGAGTGTGAATCGTTTGGAGTGTACAGTGCTTCTGGTTAATTTGATTGGACTAGCCAGTTGGCTTATAAATTTTAGATGCTGCTCATTTAACTTTTAATTGCCAATTAGTTTCCAGTTACGCAGCAAATTTGGCGCAAGTTTTTCAATTATTGATGCCCAAATCGCCCCAATCCATTTTCCCCCCTCAGTCTTTCCCCTTTAACTTTCCACCAGAGGCATACAACATGTTCGCGTTCCCATTCATTTGGTTTTCAGTTTTCAGCTTTCAGTTTTCAGTTTTCAGCGCTGAAGTATAAAAGCCCACACACACACCCACACACCCCAGATGCCTGGCAGGCTATCAATTAAGAAAAAACTGCAATGAATATTGCAATTGCTTAACTGACTTTACTCTTTTTCCCACTTTTCCACTTTTCCGACTTTTCTGACTTTTCAGACCTCGCACTGCAATTTTCCCAATGGCATTCAGTCTTTATACCATTTAATATTCAAATTGTGCCACTTCAGACACACGACACATGCCAATAATTGCCTCCACTCACACACACACACACACACACACTTAAGGGACACACCCACAATGCACACTCATATAAGATTCGCATTGCGAATGACTTCGATTTAATGATCGAAACAAATTTGTTTACCAACTATTTCTGCATAGGAAAGTAGTTAAAAGAAGTGAGAATGACTTAAAAAATACTCTATATTTGGATTGGAATGTGATTTACAATAATAGTCTGATTTATAATAGTTATGATAATGATAATATAATTTTATTTTATTGATTTTTATTGATTTTTACTGAAGAGTCTGACTTTTTCAATGTTGCTCAAGTTTTGATCAGATCCCTAAAAAATTTAACTGAAAGAGGAAGAGAGGAGAGGAGGAAGCGAGAAAGGTAAAGGAGAAAGCAGTGAACTCAACGTTAAGAGTTCGGCATTAAAAATGTAATAAACGTCATAAATTGTTAACAGTTGATTGCACTTGATTATTTTTCGTTGTTGTCGATGTCGAAGCATCCTTCGACCTTAAGCATCCCTGGGAATACCTACAGCAACAACAACAACAACAACATCATCACCACAAAACGATTTCAGCGATTTCTGCAGCAATAATAAAAGCGAAACGCGTGCGGTTTTAATGTGTCTCACACTCTCGATAACCGAAGCTGGAGCAAAGCCAGAGAACGATATCAAAGGCTGACAGACAGATAGGGAAATCAAATAAAGGAGGGGGCAGGAGAGAGGTAAGGTCGTAAAGGACACAAGAACTGACATTTGGGGACACAGAGATAGTGCGAAACATTCTCAAGTTGTTGTCATTTACGAGCTGTTTCCGTTCTTGATTTGCCTGTGAATGAGAATCAGAATGAGAATGAGAATGTGAAAGCAAATGCATACGTGCATATCATATTCGAGTCAGACTCGAGAAATACTTGCATAATATTTTATTATTTCATTTCAATATCAAACGAAACGAATCGGAAAGCAATGGTCAGTGAGTACGAGTATCGAGGAGAACGAAGAGCGGAGAGAGTAAATAGTTGGTTGATGGCCGTCAGTCGGTTTTAATTTGCCATTTACACATCATAAAATTTTGGAACGTGTCTGTTGGGCTTACGGATCCCTAGGGCCGATGACCGTTAGATAAAAGCAGCCACAACACCTTCTGCCAACGACCACGCCCACTTGTGTGTGTGGGTGTTGTGTCTGTGTGCTGATAAGAACAGAAACCAAAATGGCATTGATAATACGAAAACATATCTTTGGGAGTACCGAAGTCTAAATACTCTTAATGATTGTTTTTACTGCTTTAATTTAAAATTAAATTATAAAATGGGGTTCCCTACAATTGTAACATATAATTTGATTTGGTTTGTTTCATTTCATTATGTAGAAAAACAAACAACTGTTGCCACTGTAAACTCAAATTCTCGGACTTTTATTAGACTTCATAACTTTGTTAGGTTCGTTTTGTAAGGGTATGGAAACGTGAATCTAACTCATTCAAATGAAACTCCAACTGGGGACAGTCTCCAGCAGAAATTGGCATTAAATATCTAATCTCAGTCCCAGAGACGAGAAGAACTATTCAAAATCTCATCTGGTGTTTGGTCAGATAACACTGAAGTGCAGGCAACTTGAGTGTGTTGTGTTGTGTTGTGTTTGCAAAACAGCCCAGACATCGTTTTTAATAGGCTTCAGAGGCTCAGGAGTACTTCATGGAAATTAGGCAACAGAAGCTAAAAAAGTTCAGAGTGTCCCAGTTTGAATATTGTCGCCTAACAAGCGGGCCTGACATTAGTATGAAAATCATGTAAGGCCGACCTTGTTGCCGAATTAGTTTGTGTCAACCCCCCTCTCCTCAACCCCCTCCCCACCCTCACAGCCCTCTCCCCTTGGCACAGCAACCTCAGTTCCAGCTCAAGCTCTGCATGCCCAATGCATTCCGTAGCAAACGAGGGCTTTGAAGTGCCCAATGTGGGCCAAAAAATCATGCTTATAATGTATTTGCAATACCCTGTAATTCGGCATATAGTTTATACCTTTCTAGATTCTAGAATTCTAAAACAACTCTATAATACGAGTATACATATATTTTAAATAGATTTTTGTATCGCATTAAAAAATTGGAAATAAATGCAGGATAACTCTATAATAAATTGTAGAAAATTATAGATGAAGTATTTCTTATTACTCACAAGACAAGAGAACAATTTGTATAAACTTTATTATAATTGGGGTACGAGTATTTGATAATTCTAATGAAGTTAGTGGCAAATAATTATGAAAAGAAGAAAAATGTGAATATTATTTAATTTTGAAAGTACAGGGTATATCTGCAGTGTAGCACACTCTATTTAATCAGTATTACTTATTGTTGTTGTTGTTGTAGCTGCTTTTGGGCCCATTACACGTGAGTTTAGACCCTTCCAGAGTGGACCATTTTGTGGTGTTGTGGTGTTGTGTTGTTTGTTGGCTTTGAAGGGGTTGCTACGACTATTGGTGAATTTCATTGGAGTGTTTGTATTTGTGTTTTAGCAAGTGAGTTTGTTTAGTTGGGCATAAGTATGTATTGTATGTGTGTAAGTATGTGTGTATGCATATAAGGCGCTTAATATGCAAAGTTTGTAACTTAATTTAAATTCCCTTGGCGTGCACTTATTACTTTGTGCCAACATTGTTGCTGTTGCCTGGCACTAAAACTAAAACTGAAGCTACAACAGCAACAACAACAACAGCAACACAACACACAACAACAACAACTTGGCACAGCCCACACTTTGTAGTAAGTCGCACATGAAAACAATTTTTTGATAATTAAAGTTGAGCATTCTTTGCCCGTAAGTATGTGTACGTATGTGTGTGTGTTGATGTGTGCGTATGTGTGTGTGTATGTGTATAGGCCCCTAAAGCAATTGCCTCTGTTGGCATTGGGCCCTGGCTCCATTTCAAGTGTCAGGTTTCGCCGAGTCGAGTCGAGTCGAGCTGAGTTGAGTTGAAAAGTTGAACTCGGCAAAAAAAACTATGCCTCAACTCAACTCTGACAATCGCCGACAATTCCGACTATTCCAACTCTCGTATCGTAGCATGTTTACAGCAAACTATTCCGTTTGCTAGGCATTCATTGGAAGCTTACCAACTGTTTTTCCAGACTGTGTGTGTGTGAGAGAGAGAGAGAGAGAGAGAAATCCCAAAACTATTCGACTGTTCCACATTTTCCTTGACTTCTGCTTAATTATAATTGTTTTTGACCCTTTAAATTTGCAAATAAGCTATCAAGTATTCAATATTTTTGATTATCTCTTAAGATCATTATATATAGTGATATAACAGTGGAGAATTAACCCTCAAGTAGGCAGATCAGATTTGTTTATTAAACAAATATAAAAAATATAAATATATAAAAGTATTTTAAAGGAAGTTATCCGATATTTTGTACATCTTTTATATCTTAAATTGTTAAGAAATAGATAAACATTAAATTCTACTTATAGTATTTGGTATTAAAGGTATGAATTGCATTTAAATAAAAAGTTTAAAGAAAAACTTATTAAAAGAAAAGCTAAGGGAATAAAAGGAAAGGTTGTCAACATACTTAGTTTAAAATTATCAAATAAAACTTTAAGAATTGCAGTTGAATGTGGATGATCCTAAAGTTCGTGCACAATAATGAACTGGGATAATCCTGCTAATGTCCTGCGACCGGATGTTCGTAATGGGAAGTTCCAGGAAAATGCTTAAATAAATAAATAAATAAATTTTGGAGCCCAGCTGTGAGAGCCATGACAATTGGAATTGTCTGTGTATGTGTGTGTCTGTATGTGTGTGGGGGAGAGAATGGCAAGATGAGAAGGGCGAAGAGAAGAGCGGGGAGGGGAGGGGCTGGCAGGACATTATTTAAATTGCCATCAGGTTAGGACAGGCAATAAATTGAAATGCGCTCACAGATGATGATGAAGGGGCAGCGACACACAGAGAGAGAGAGAGTGAGAGAGAGAGAGAGTGAGAGAGAGAGAGAGAGGGCGTGTGAGGGTGACAGAGAGTGGTGTGACAATCGCGTGAAATGCATTTAAATAAATCAACTTTGGCGTTGTAAACAATGCGGGAGAAACAAGCGAAATATGTATATATTTTGACATCATTTCAACTGCGACATAATTAAAAACGTCACTTGCTTTGCCACAACAACAAATCCACACAGCACCACTTGGCACCGCCAAAACCACCACCACCAGCCCCATCCACATTTGTTTTGGTTACATCTTCGGGCAGAGTTGGCCCAAAGGAAATTTGATCGCACCTGTGCGACGGCTCAGCGAAAAACTTTTCGCACATAATTTATATACTTATGTATGTGTGACAATCACAGAAATAGAATTTCTTATAAGCAAATGCTGGAAAGGAGCAGAGAGAGAGAGGAGAAGTGGTGAAATGGAGAGGTGTGTGGCGAAGTTGTGCCACCAAAAATGCCAACAATGCGCGCTTGTCACTCGAAATTACTTTATGCAAAGGTTCGAGGTGAGTATATCTGTGAGTGTGAGTGTGAGTGAGTGTGAGTGTGAGTATAACTGAGGGTGTGTGTGTGTGTGTGTGCCATGACAGCAACTGACAAGTAAGCAAGCAAGCGAAGGAAACCAACAGCAGAGGCAGCAGCATCAGCTCATCCCGCCTCATCTTCATCTTCATCTCCAGCCTCATTCCCCCTCTATTTCCCTATATCCTAGTCCTTATGTTCCTTAGTTCTTTTCCCACCTCTGCACAGCCCGTTCCCCCTTCCCCCCCCCCCCCACACAGTTCTATTCCCGCAGGAAACACTTGCTGCTTATGGATTTCACAACAGCATCGCAAATTTTTTGTCATTTCGTCTGTGCGCGCATTTTACAAAGTGGCAAGTGGCAAGTGGCAACTGAAAATGTTGGCTACACCAACCGCATCACCTCACCATCCTCTCTCCATCTGCTCCCTTTCTGCCATCTCCTCCTTCTCGGCCATCTCCCATTTTCTCTTCCTCATCGTTGCCATCAACGACACACCAATTTACCGTTCGCATCTTTCTTCATCATGTGGCAGAGGCTCAAACAACATGACGTTTTTATTTTCCACCATCTCTTTTCCCCTCTCTCTCTCTCTCTCTCTCTCTCTCACTTCTCCTCCTCCTCCAGCTGGTCCTCATCGCGAGCTCAGGGATTGTTTGCATTTGTGAATATGTAAATATTTTTCAGCACATTGCACGATCCAAGCCAAGTGCCATGTGTCCTCCAGGAGATACTTCTCCATCTTTCCCTCTCTCTCTTACTCTCTCTGTCTCTCTTTGTGAATGTGGCAAGTTATGGCGAATGTTCGTCCCCAGTCAGAAAATCGTAATTGTGTCTGTGACTGTGTTACGAGATTTGTCTTTTCATTCGCTATTTTTATTTTATTGTGCTTCAAAAGTCCCGACTTCGTTTTCTGTTAACCACAGTGCATAAATATTATCTTTCTTTCAAACTGAATTCATAAAAATATGACCAGACACAAAGGAAAATGCAAAAAGAAACACAAAACCTGAATTATTACTACATAAATGACACAGAAATTGATTAAAGATCTTAACTGAGCTTGATTTGGTTTGATTTAGTATAACTTTAGAAAGAGGATCACAAATTACAGACTTTTTGTTGAATACTCTTGAGAGTATTACTGAGAGTATGAAATTTACCTCTATGTTAATCTTAATTTTATTCTCTAATATTTAGAGTCGTAATACATGCATTAAAATATTCGCATAATTCTTTGATCAGATCTCTCTTAAACCTTTGTCAATACAGGGTGACCACGGAATCCTTCTGAATTTTTGATTGTATTGTCACCAAATATAATTGTACACATTTATAAAGATGTTTATAATATTTATAAATATTTATATTTATATTTATTCGTAATATGTATTTAATTATTTGCCCTATTCATTATTCTCTACATTTATCTTTAATGCTCCAATCATCTCCCTCTAGATTCAAATCTCTATCTCCAAAAATTAATCTCCTAGAGTCAAAAGAGTTGTTCTTTTTTTGTATGGAGACTTTCAAATGGATGTTGATGTGATTCTTTCATTTTATAGCCAGGCCATTTACCACTGTGCACCTGATGTTGTTATCCTGTTTTCCGTTTTCCGTTTTCCGCTTTCCATATGGGAGGAGGGAGGGCAATCCAAACATTTCACGCATATGATTTATTTTTTCGTTTGCGAGTAAAAAATTTACAATTTCCGCTGCGTTTACGCCAACGAAACCATTTCGCGAACACGCACGTGTGTGTGTGTGTGGATGACAGTGTGTGTGTGTGAGGATGACAGTGTGTGTGTGTGTGACAGTGTGTGTGTGTGTGATTTCTCACCCACTGAGAGCGACCCACTGACTAATGTGGTCACATATGCCGCATATGCTCCTCGCACAGACGGACAGTGCAGCGTAGAGGAGATAGAGAGAGACAGAGAGAGAGAGAGAGAGAGAGACAGAGAGAGGGAAAGGGGATTCCTATGCTCTGCTTTGTTCCCTCCCGTTTGACTAATGAGGTTGCCGCTCCATTTGTTGATTGCCGCAATCGTGATATGCCACGCCCCCATCCTCATCCTCCTTGCCACGCTCAGCGACGTCCAACACATGTTGCCCCTGCATCCTCGACAATGTTTACAAATTTTTGCCATTCTTTCTTTCTTTCGTTCTCTCCTTTACAAATTCATGCAAAAATTCGCATCATTTTCAAACGTGCTTCAGCGGTAAATTGTTCCCTCAGTCCCCCAGCAACATTTTGTGTGAATCAATTGGTTCAACTAAGTTGTTGATGCCAGATATGATTTCTATATGTTCTAGATTTCCCATTATAGTTTATATTCTAAGCAATTTAAGATCGATTTGAGAAAACAATGGAAAATTTATTTCAATCTTTAAATATTTTTAAAATTTGAACAAATTAATTTCAAGTCTTTTGATTAAAACACTTAAGGAAAACATTCAAAATGGTATGTTGGAGATATCTTGATTACAACTTGTTAATGGAAGAGTATTTATTTAACCACTAGTAACTAAAAGTTCTAAGAAATACTTTGTTCTAAATACACCACTTAAATAAAACACACCAGATATGATACCCAGTTATTTTTTAAAGTTTAAACTTCTACGCTTACTGACTGAACATACACCTCTTCGATATGTATTCCATTCGTATTTTAAAAGAGCTCAGCGAATTCCAAAATAATGAACGCTTCCAGCGCAACAAAGGAAGCAAAAGAAGTAAAATGTAGAAAAAGGGGGAAGTTTTTTTCAGGAATTTCGTTGGGACATTCCTGTGTGTAAGCCTTGAGAACAATGAATCTGATTTGTTGTGTAGTGTGGGGATGTGGAAGAGGGTTAAAGTTGTGAAATTGTTTAGCTGTTGTTGTTGCTGTTCCATTTGTTGTTGTAACGCTTTGTACTGAACATGTTTCAGCTGATTCTAATCGGAGCTGCTAAACTTTAGTCATTAATTGGGTTAATAGTGTGCGCCCGCAGTGGAATACTTTACTTGAAAACAGAACTGAGAACAGAAGGAAAAACAAGCAGCTGGCAAAAAAAAAACAAAAAAAATGAAACAAGTTTCTCCTTCTTGTCAAAGGGGTCGACGCAGTCATCGTCGTCGTTGTCTCCCCTTTCCCCCTCTCCTCCTTAATTGCGCACGTCTGAGGAAATCGCATGACTTTTCGCGAACATGCCACCAGCGTTGCAACTTGCGACTTGCAACAAAAGCCAAGTCAACGCGACGGCGGCAGTGGCAGTGGCAGTGGCAACAACAATGTCAGCGGCATGCAACATCAATTTGTGCAACATGGGCGAAATTTCACGCATGCTACCAAATGCGGCGGGGGAGGGGAAGAAAAACGACGACGCCGTGCGAGACAAGCGCAGACAGAAAGTTTAATCAATGCTGACAGAAGACAGAAGACAATGCAACATCGGGGCATAGGACGAAAACAGACAGACAGACGGACAGACAGACAAAGCGTCATTTACGATGCAATGCGTTCAAGTTGCAACAATCTGAATACGATAAATAAAACCGCCTCTAAGGCATTTCCATGCTCATTCAACATTCAACACCCCCCAAAGAAAACTCAATGGAAACTTGGCAACTAAACTTTTCACATCTCCAGTCAAAATTGTGTCGAAAAAGGGATTTGCATGTGGCAAGTGTTCGTTGATGAAGTTGGGCTTAGCTCCAGATTGATTAATCTATTAAAAATACATACGTATATCACAGAGTGCTTTGCAGTCAGGACTAGTCGTTATCAGGACTACAGAGTGACTGGGAAACACTTATCAGACAGACTCGAAAGTTGCCAAATTAACTGAATGAGTTTGGCAACAGTGAATGGAACAATGAGCCAGCATTTTTATTTGTGTTTGATCTGTTCTCGGGGTACGAGAATATATGGAAAATCGGTTCAGTTAACAGACGCGGGCAATTAAACGTGAAATTGCATTGACAAAGGAAGAGAGAGAGCGACAGGTAGAGAGAGAGAGAGAGAGAGAGACAGAGAGCAATAAATAAACAATTTTCCGCTACGATAGATGGAAGATAGTTGTAACTGTTTCTGTTTCTGTTTCTACCTCGGTTTCTGTTTCTGTTTCTGTATTTCGGGGAGTTGCATTTCACACGCGGGTGACAAATTGACAATTTGTGTGTGCGAGGAGGACAAAAGGCAATTGGCGATTTCCATTGTGGCAAAATATTTGCACGAAAATGTATGGCAGTGTATGTGGATGATTGCATGATGATGATATGTGTGCATGTGGTGGTATCTATCTATGAGAACAATGCCGTCAATTGAATCAATCGTGCGTGGAACCGAACAATTCCCATATTTGGCCAAAGGGATCGACAGCTGACAGCAGTTGCTCCTCCTTCTCCTTCCCCTGCTCCTCTCGGGGAACATGCGCCATATGACTCAATTGAGCGAGGATCATTTGCATGCTGAGTCCCGTTTCGAGTACCTGAGTCTGAGGCCGACACAGAAACAGAAACTCAGCTTGATCTAGGGACTAGTCCCATTCACAGTCGGGCACTTCCTCCGACATATGAAACACGTTTCCGGGTTCCGGCCTACAATAAACAAATCCAAGGCATGCGCCCTCCTTCCCTCTCCTTTCCTCTCCCTTCCTCTCACGCATCCTGCGTCTCTGTCATTATTCACATGCCATTTGTGAATGAATTTCAGCTGTTTCTCATTCAATATTGAAATATTTTTAGCACAAGTGCCGCAGCAGGATCTGAATTTTCTGTGGAAAATAGTATTTCGGGTAGACAAACGGAACAGACGACACAACGGAGTCCTGCTGAAAGGATTGAATGACGCATTCCGCACTTTTCCAGCTGTTTCTCAGCTATTCGCAAGGACATCAGCCGAAGCCAGCTGAAAACTGCCACGTGACCCAAAACAGCTGCCAGGACATGATTTATGTATTCGAATCAAAGCAAAAACCCAAAAGGGGTACATCGCAAATGCATTCGATTAGATTAATCGATTGGCTTGGCTCTAACTATCGACCGGGAGAATTGCAATCAAGGACAATTGAACTCTGCAAGGATCTGTCAGGGTTGTTACCCCACTCAAATTATTTCATTTATCATAATCCTCCTCTCGAACAGAAGAGTTATCTACAAAGAGGATCTGCCCGACCTGAGAAGGATTATAATTCCAGGGAATGGGGAAAATGTTTGAGCCTAACAATTTGTTAGAGTATCTTCAAAAGGTAGTTGTGGTTAAGTCAATTTTCTTTTTCCTTACTCTCTAATTGGGTCTATGACGATTCCAGCTGAGTGTAACAAATTCATTTGTGAGAGTATGACCATACATAATATTATCTACACATTTAGATGGATTTTACTATATTATATATCTTATTATTTACATTTCAAACAAGTGAGATATCAACTAAGGCACTTTGAGTTTCGGAATAATACAAAACTCTTTCTAAATTGGCTGAAACCCAAGTTACACAATCCATTTCCGGGTGTCTAACTTATCTTAATCTTTATAGCAATCTAGAGTTGGAATGAACTTGTGATGGTCAAGATTTTCGCCAACCTTTTAGCATTTGTTCCACACACTCTCACAGTGAATACCATTGAATGGATTCTACATTTGTAGCCCTAACGAGTTCTTCGGCCCTTGTCGAGTGCATCGAATCGATTTGAGTTAATTCCACGCTTCGGCAACCGCAAAGGAAACTTGAAAACCCTGACGAACCGAGTCCAACCCTTGGCTCAACTCGGGTTGGTTTCTCTCTATTCTTTTTTCGATTCGCACTCGCAACATTTTGACAAGTCAATTGTCATTATTATTGCCTTCAATTTCCGTTGACTTCTTGGCCGACGGCGCATTTCTATGCAAATTGTTCTACCTGGCAAGCGCTCTCAACCCCACAGCGCAGTGGCGTGCGCCAAGGGGGGCTTAAATTACGAAATACATTTAACAAGGATAGTTCAATAGAATAGGAGCTCTAAAGTGACAAACGAACAAGTTCGTTTTAGAACTAGACCCCCTTTTAGAGTGTCTGCCCTGCGCCACTGGCTCACAGTAAGTGCTGAAGAAGTGGAGTAAACGGAAATTGCTTTATTACGTTTGGAACTCGTATTCGCTGTGACTTCTATTGTGCCCAGAGAGCATAGCTCAGTCGCTCGCCGAGCAAATAGTAGCCAAAGGACAAGCCCACGATCAGGGCAAAGAAGCACCACCTCAGAGGTGCCAGGAGTGCACTCAGAAAGGGATAGACCCAGATGCCAGTTGAGTAATAAACCAGCTGTAGCCAGACCAGGTAACATCCCATGGCGATACCGAGTCCTGTGAGTCCCTGCTTCCGTTGTGGATATCGATGTGGTACCAGAAAGATGTCCAACAGAGCGTACACCACAACATTCGTGTGCATCGTCTGGTTCAGCCACACGGGATAGATGCGATCCAGAAAGTCCGGATATATGGACTCTCGATAGAGGCCGCAGAGTGCCCAGAATGTTATGCTCACAGTCAGACCCAGAGGCACCACGAAACTGGCCAGCAAATAGTCCCGCAACCGACGCAGTCCACGAAGGACACACAAATCACAGCTCAGGGCCAGCAGGTAATATCCAGTTTGCAGCAGGCCATTGAGGAAGGTCAGGTACTTGAACTTGCCGCCCAGTGGCGCCTCCATTCGCAGCTCCATCGCCAGCGCCGGCAACTTTGCGTAATGGTAATCATAGTAAGCGGCGTATCCCAAATGCAGAGTTGCCACCACGTGGAGGAATAATCGAATGAGAATCCACCTGCGACGTTGCTTCATTGTCAGTGGCTCAAATTTAACTGAACTGAACTGAGAACAGCAACGGAGGTTCCACCTTCACCACAATCGGACACGGTTAATGGATTCGACGAGGGTTTCTATATAATCTAGAGTCTAGATTATATGAAACATGTAGCCAAATAACTTGATGAACTTCTTTCGAAACTTTCTTCTGTTCCTGATCAATCTAAGCCTTCACCTCTCTACTTCGCTTAAAAGACAACTCAAAGTTAGCTTCCATCCTAAGCCTAATCGAAAAGTTTTTAGTTGATTCCGCAATACATATTCCCCCTTTGTTCAAAACAGTTTTGATTTATGTTTAATCCGCAGAATTGTTTAAATTTCCATTAACCATAATCAGCTTAAGCGATTGTCAAGTTTGTCTGTTTTTGCTGCTGTACTTAATTTTTTTCTTAACTGACTTTCATTGTTGGTAATACAAACATTATATTTTTTTAAAGATTATTTTTGATGCGTGCGACTTTTGCTCTGAATAAATAAGACAAACAAAGGGAATGTGTGTGTGTTGGGTGTGTTGCTTAAGAATTCTTGTCACTTGAGTACAAATGTATTTACACACACGAAACGCCTCCAACTCAATTAGACCGCCACATTTATTGTGTAAATATAAAAATTACTTACGCCGCATGTAAATAAAAAGCAAACAAACAGAACAAGGACAATCCACGGGGCATCCACATTCACATTCACATTCTTATTCATGCTCCCATCCTCAAATATAAACCTAACCCCAAGTCTTTGCCTAATGTAAACGGCTTCATTGCCTCATGTTGTCGCATGTGTGAGTGTGATAATGCCATCAGTTGAAAATAACGAAAGGGATGGAGCTTTGGATGTGCCGCCCACAAGATTCTCATATATTATTTAGAAGAACGAATCTTATGTCTTACCTTTAGAAACAAAGGGAATGGAAATTTTGACAATTTTCAACTGAAAAAAAGAATCCGACTGAGGTTTAAAAATCAATGTATTCTTATTTGGCAACATTTATTATTTATTATATTCCATTCATTAATTATTAAATTACCCAAATATTAGTGTTATATAAGAATCAGCTAATGTACAAAATATTAAGTCTTTATCAATAAAATTGTGAAGGAATTTCGAATTTTATGAATTTGATAACTACTAACTCAAAATTCATCTGTCTAAACTTTCCGATTGCTACGAAATTTTCAGAATATCAGGATGATACACAAAATGGTCAATATGCAAAATATAAAGGCTCTATCTATAAAAGTGAGATAGTAATTGCAGTTTTAAAAATTCGACGAGAGCAAGGCATAATTGTATACCATGCATGCTTAGTTCAATAAATAATTAAAATCCCTTTAGAGGTCAGATAATTTCAGTCCCTGGCAGCTGTGGCGAGTACTCTGCACTCTCCGCAGTTTCATAAAGGACTTTGTGCACAGCTGATCTCTGGGTTGAACGTCTGGCTTTTGCAACTGGCGTGGAGTGATAACACTACCACCGCTAGTGCCACCACCAGCTCACGTTTCAACGCCATATGCCATATGCGGAGGTAAAGTAAAGTAAAGTAACCTCGTGGTCATTTGGGCATTTATTTGGTTGGGTCGAGCGACCACAGGGCAATTAAGTGCGAGTGCGCACTGTAAATATTTATTTGTTATTCCTTTGGCGGCACACAGCCTCCTCATTCTCATCCTCATGCTCATCCTCTCAGATCTAATCGCGGCGCATCTTTGGCCTTTTCATGCTGCCGATAATTAACACAAACTGCAACGGTTGTTGACGGTTGTTATCGACCCGACTTTCACCATCACCATCCCAATCACCATTCGGCATATGGCGAAATGGTCTTCCCAAAAAGGCGTAACAATACAAATGAATATACTCACATTTTCAATACGTTCTGCTTTGTAATTAGTTGTAATGCGAGAGGAGCCATCGCTCATCAATGGGGATTTGTCCCGAGGGCGAGCGAAGGAGCGAATGCGAATGCTTAGAGAATTTCAATCAGAGTATCCGATCCGTGACTCGAACTCGGACAGGACACGTCTCACTTGAAGTTTGCTCTAGTAGTTTTTCAATTTCTGCCCAGGATATGTGAAGGAGCTCCACAACAACAACACAATGGATGCACTGCCCTAAGGCGACCCCTCCTCGCATGCAGCTGTTCCGTGTCCCAAGTGGATAAGGCAAAACTGACAGAAACAGAAGCAGAAACAGAAACAGGCGATGACAGGAGAAGGACGAGGACGAGGACAAGGACGAGAACGTCTTCAAAACAAAAACTGCCAAGTGGAGTGCACCCCGGAGCCTTGTTCTTGTTCTGGCTGTTGCTCCTGTTCCTGTTTCCACTGCGATTTGCAATTGGCTGCTGTCGAATTGGAATTGAAGTGCCACACTTCACCGTGCCCCCTCAAGCGGTATACAACGGGGTGGGGCAGCGTAAGGGGCAGGGGATTGGGGCATAGGGATGGGCGGGTGAGAGTCATACTATGTATTAGATGGCGCCTGGCATCACGCGTCCTCATGCTCTGAGTGTCTATACTCAAGTGCAGCTCAGCGATTCTTTGTACGATTAAGAAATAGGATATAAAGAGTTATTTATCAATACTATCGATAAGGCAGCACTGACCGACAGGATACTATCGATAATCAAAGTTTGCTGTAGTAAAGTAATCATGTGAAACTCATCGATGCAGTGTACGATTAAAAAGAAGAACAATTTATCGATAGTAGCGATAGTAGTTAATTGACTTTCAAGTTACTATTGACAATCAAAACTTTCTTTTAATTAATGTTTAATTCAAATTCAGTAAATTTGATCGATTCTATCGATAGAATACTCAATTTATCTATGTATATTGAAGAACTTCTTGGTCGACTTGACCTTTTAGTTAACATCTTTACACTTCAGAGATACTTGGATTGATCTATTAAAATTAGACTTTAATCGCCTTGGTGATAAATGAACTGGATCAGAAAGTGAAAATCGAAATTTCAGATATTGTGACACCTCGTGGAACCATCGATCACCGTGTTAATAGTTAAATAATGTAATTCAGTGCAGCTCTCAGCTCTCAGCGCCATATCGAAGCGTCGAAGTCAATTAAGTGAGGGGAACTGACTGACTGCAGTAGACCCAGTAAGTAGATGGACCCTGGGTCGACCCTAACGATAAATCAATCATGTTGCATTATCCAACGAAAGGGGTTAACGACTTTCAAAGCAAAGCTGACGATTGACGATGGACTGCCCGATGGACTCGGAGTTTACCAAAGGTTTTATCACAGCTGATATTGTACAAACAAATATCACATTGGGGGCAGAAGGAAATGAAGATGAAGGGGAGGTAACTCCCTTACCACACACACACAAACACACAGACACACACATTTAACGGAGCACACGTGCTGCTTTGGCCAGATACCTAACGGTTAACGGTTATCAAAACGCCCGGGCATCATTAACACAGATGGGACCCATTGATAAGTCGTCATCGAGCCGCCAGCTGTGTGTCCCCCTTAAGCAAACAGGAATGAGGAATGGAGGTGGAAAGTGGAAGTGGAAGTGGGAAGGTGGGAAGGTGGGAGGGATATTGATGTGCCCATGGGGTCGCATACTTTCGGCTTAGTGGGCTTATCATTGACTCGTCCACACGTGTGCTAATTTTCGGGTTTTAACATCTAAATGTTAGTTACTCGACTCGACTTTATGTCTGTGTCTGTGTCTGTGTCTGTGGGAAGCCACGCAAATGTTTCCATTTTTTCTGGCCCCCAACTTTTTAAGCAATCAGATAACGAGAAACGAAACGAAACAAAGTAGAATGTAAACTGGTAAAGTAAAAGGACATACAACAAATAAGCTGCTATGAATTTATTTCGTATGAAATTCTAAACTAAGCTAAGAGATTACAAAACTTCTAGCTATCGATGAAAATATTCAATGGGAATCAAATTCAATTATTGATAGAAGTATAAGACATAGTTTATATTAACAGAAAGAATATTATTATCAGGAGAAATCATTCCATTGTTATTACCATATGTCCAATACTTCATTTGATTTTTCTAGCAGATTTTGAAACAGTTATAAATTTAAGGAAATAGTTTCTTATAGACATTTAATAATATCAGAATATTGCATTTAAGATTTCATATCAAAGTATTTTTTGGTATATCTTAACACATTGAATGAATATTCTAAATTTTCAATAATGTAATCATTTTATATATGAAATTCGATAGTTCAATGATGACAGTTTCCCAAACACGCTATTCATATTTAGTATTTTTTTTAATAATTTTTATGTTATTTTATCAATATTGACAAAGTGAAATTTGATTGAAAATGACATGAAATATTAACAGCTGAATTGAGAAGTCTAGGAATTAATTTAAAATCAATTTAAGAAATTATTTATCTGACTATACGAATCTATCTCACAGATATGATTTCAAGAAAGAGAATATATAAAACATGTGCAAAATAATTTCTAAAAAATGCCTGATCTGCTTAAACCCAAAAGTGACCCTTTATCATGCCCAAAATAGAGTTCAAAGCGTGCAATGATTTTGGAATTGTTCAATTGACGTCCAAGTCACATCAATTGGCGAATTCGTATTCCCCCTCTCTCTTTCACTCTGTTGTGGCATATCTCTTTCTGGCTATATACTATGGATGTAGCTTGTTGGTGGCCGATGAAGAGTCGTCTTCAGCTTTTGCTTGCCATTTATTTATTTATTTGATTTGTCGCGCGTCGTTTTGCCTTCACAGTTAATTTACGGGTTTTAATTTATTAAATCAACAGCGAAAATAACAATCAACAACAGATGCTGCCCCAGTCGATGCCGCTGTTGCTTTTTTAAAAAGGCCGCAACGTGGAACCGATTCGAGATACAGTAGCTCGAATGTCGGCTACTGTTGATTTTTCAGCTTGATAATCTCTTGTCTCTTTGTGCTCGCACTCGTTACCCCCAGACGAGAGTCTCAGTCTCAGTCTGTCTCTGTCTCTATCACAGTCCGATTCCCAGCCTGAGTATGAGTCTGAGTTCGAGTCCGATGCCAACAGCGACAGCGACAACTGAAAAGTCAATTGATGATACAATTGATAGAGGGACCGAAGACTGAAGACGTCGAGCAAACTACAAGACGACATCTAAAAATAGAACACGTTAATTACGCTCTTGATAAGAACAGCTTGAAAGGCAACAAACACGAACAACAACAACAACAAGCAAAGATAGATAGATAGAAAAGTACTATATATAAAAAAAAATGAAATGAAATAAAAAAAGAAACGATAACTGATTGCCAGAGAGCAATAACAATGCCAACTGTTGTCAATGTGTACGAGAAATTTATAAATTTTATTGAATTTACTGTCAATAATAAAGGAGAAACCCTTTGTAAATCTTTTGAAATATTCTCTTGGAAATGACACAATTATAAATATGGCAGAGTTAAATATACAGTCTGGATAATGAGCGATAGATTTATTAAAGCTTTCAGTTGAAGACATATGTACATAAAAGTAATGTAGTGTTTTATAATGTAACATTGATCATATTTTAAGAGAATATTTTTAATTTACATCACTAGATTGTAGAACATTTTAGCCTATATTTATTTGTAGAAAAATGCATAAAGAGACATTCATAATAATTCTTAAATTCTACACAGTTTCGTCACTGGGTTAATCGATATATTTTGTGTTCGTTTGGCAATTGTTAAATTGAGAAATCGTGACCATTTTGTAACGTATTTCAGCAATTACAATCGGTCAACTGTCTTGACTTGTCTTGTTCTACTTAAGCACACTCGCACACACACTCACATTCACACTCACACTAGTGTATTTATGAGATATATGTGTATGTACATATATATATAATCTAACTAAATATGTACAATGCAATTAGTACAAATGCCTATAGTAAATATTTGAAAGTGAGCGTTCAGCTTATCAGCCGCAAAATACTCGAACTCGCACTCGTACTGAGTGTGAATACAACTGGGTGTGGGTGTGGGTGTGAGTGTGAGTGTGAGTGTTGGTGTGAGTGTGTATACGACATCTGTGCGACTTTAGCGATAAGGCTGCTTCTCCAACGGAACTTTGAAGACAGCTCGGGGCCGCAGTCGCAGTCGGCGTCGGCGTCGTCGGCAATCGCTTTGATACCCCTAAGTACGACCCTTTCTCCCCTCCCCAGCCTACTCCTAACAAATTTTTAGTATTCAAGCCCGAAAAGGTGCGATATTTGGAAAGCAATCTTAGCCATTAACAACCTTCTAAAGGGTTTATCATGTAAACAAGCTAGTTTTCTAATTATATTTATTAAATTAAATGAGAGTTTAAAAAAAGAATATGAATAACAGATTAAAGTATATTAGAAAATATCAGGAACTGAATTAAAATTCATTATCAACTGTTGATTGTAATAGTTAGTTACTGTCATTACTATTACTATAAACAGTATATTTATAGCTCAGCATAAAATTGACTGACAAAAATAAACAAATTATGATAAGATATAAATAATATATGTATGTATAAGAAAGGCCGACGTATCTTATTAACGGTCTCCCCTTGTTATTTATTTGCTTTATTTATTGATAAATATGTGCTAAATACTAGCGTTCATTTGCTATTTATATATTTCATTTGAAACGTCTGGCAAATGTGACATAAAAAAGAATAAGTAAAATACACGACACGCTGTCTAGCTGAGAAAAAAACTAAACAATTAAATGAACACACATATGAATTATATTTAAAAGTACATTATAGTGTAACTTTG
Organism: Drosophila suboccidentalis; assembly: GCA_037043435.1. Classification (NCBI taxonomy): domain Eukaryota; kingdom Metazoa; phylum Arthropoda; class Insecta; order Diptera; family Drosophilidae; genus Drosophila; species Drosophila suboccidentalis. Next base: position 136,232 of record JBAMBK010001940.1, read on the forward strand.
TATCTTTTTAAGGCAAGACAAACAAAACTATCATGACAAGTTTGGATTTTCAGGATACTTTTACAACTTGAGTTGAGGCGCACTCCCCCTTTTTGCATGCGAAGGACCAACGTTGCCTGCTGCCTTCGAGATACTTTTTAGTACTCACAGATACAAAATGTGCCGAGTTGAAATGCCAGCTGAGAGACTAAGCCAAAGAGAGTTAAGAGCACAGTTCGTTTGAGTGAAAAACTATTTAAGAGAGAGCATTCAAGAGCGTCATCGAGTTGCGCTCAAGAGTAACCAAAGCATTGCGCTCACTCTCTTTCTCCCACTCTCTTCATTTCCTACGCTCTTTTCACCCTCTCCTATAGAAACACTGAGCGTACCATCAGCTGCTGCCAATTAACTAGAACATGAATCTCAAGAGAACTTTGCCAGAGTCAAATATTGATTTTGAGTCAAATGGAATTTCTAGTTAGATTTACTTTTATTGAACTGTGAAGAATATTGAGTATAATGTACACCACTTTGAATATTTCTTTAATTTCTTTGCAATAAAATTTTTGATTAGTTCAGCTAATCCAATTAAAACGTATCTATAATTTCTATTTTGTATTATTTTATATTTATAATCGAAAGCGAAACGTTTGTTAATGGTCTTATGCTTATTTATAAATACAATTATATGTACAAATTTATTTCACTCACTGTTGTTACTGTTGTAAAGTACCTTTTATATGTATCGCATTACTAACCTGCTTAAAATATGTATATTATTTATAATAATATTATTGTTATGATAGAATCATCATAATATTTATCAGTATGATTAGCACAATCATGAGCTTAAGTAACAACTACTTATTGTTTACAGTATTATTATAGCAACTCGTAGTATTAAAATTGTTTCAAATATCTTAATATGTATTGCAAGTCTACAAATTATTCCAGCTTACTCGTAATTGCTTGAATCGAAATAAATGAAAATTTGGAGCATTTTCAAAGCTTTCTGATGAAATTCGCTTCACTGCCAACAAATTTTCGAGTTTAAGCCTTGCCACATTGCCACCTTTGTGGTTGCTTAACCCCGCTAACACCCTTCTGCCCTCTCCCCGCTCCCCATAATCACAAAAGATGCCAAATTCTAAGACTTGGAAGGAAAGCATCCGCCCAACGCCCCCACCTCGAACTCGTTTTATGCCGCACTTTAGCTAAGAATTTTCTCTAATGACTTAAACGCAGTAACCACTAAAACATTTACAACGAACACAGCAATCACTCCCTCTCTTTCTCCCTTTCTCTCACCCCTCTCTCTCTCTCTCTCTCTGCCAACCCCTTCACACCCCTTCGGCAACAGACTCACAAGGTAAAAGCCTCCTCCGGGCGTTTCCTCCACTTCATGTTCATGTTGTTCCTAAAGTGGCGCATTTTTGCGCAAATTTTCCTCGAAACCGCAAGTAGAAAACTCATTAAGCGAAAAGCATTTGGCGGCAAAATGCGACCAGAGTTACACCTGACGACCGCCCTCTTAGCAATTTTACATGTAGGCGTGGCCACTTCAACAGCAGCAACAACAACAACAACAACAACTTCTCTAAGTATTTTACTTTAACTGAGGGTATTCTACGAATTTGTTTCCCTCTTCGAGAAAACGAAATTTTGAGACGATTCTGTAAACTATTCATTATATTACTTATGAAAAAATACATAAAAAATTGAATATAATGCAAATCTGAGTTCTGGATTTGAATTTATTTCCAAATAAAATTAACTAATAGATCAAGATTCAGATTCTGATATTGATTACTTACTATGGATGCTTCAATGATTTTGTTAAAAATAAAAATGAACTGCTGCAAACTAATTAGAATAATAAATGGAATTTCCAGTTTGTCAGCTCGCATATATCGCTGATAAATGCGCTTGTTTATTTCTTTAATTTTGGTAATACTACGGATAGATCTACAGTTGGCTGGCAATCAAAATTGACTTTCACTTCGATGGGCTCGCATTAAACTGATTGCGTCAAATGGAAGGAAGGAAGCCCCAAGTTTGTCAGGGTCTGGGCTGAAAGTGAATCTTGGGGAAAGCGGATGGCAATGCCTGTAAACTGAACTGTCATAAATAAAATAAAATAAATATTTTGCGCTGCCAACGAGCCGTATTCATCGTAATCGTCATCGTCATCGCCATCGCCATCGTTGGCCACTGGGCCAAGCCAATTTGTGACTTATAATCAGAGGGCATAAACCAAAAAGCAACAGCCCGAGGTTTCGCTAGGCGCAAATCAAATCCTGTGACGAACTCTCCAGGCGTCCTGATGAAGCTGATGGGAAGCTCGCACGTGCTACATAATACCAAGAGGCAGTTGGCCAAAAGACCTTCCCCCCTCCCTAGTCAAAGAACTGCTAAGATTTATTGTACATTGACAGGGCAGACACAAATATGCCCTATCATTTGATGTGATATTATTTATATTTATTCAGTAAGCCTATAATAAAAAGTCAAGTTAAGACAAACCACCATTGTTGTGATTAAAATATTTGAAATAATTATAATCTTATAATCTGGTATTGAGTGCAGGGTATCTTATTGTCTATCACATGGCTGACAATGGCAAACTATGTACTTTGTTTTAAGTTCTACGCATAAATCCCTTGGCCACGGCTGATAGCTGATAGCTGATGACCAATCGAGTTTCCTGGCTTATATTGGACAGGTGTATCGTCTGAATCGTGATTCCTCAATCTGTGTCCAATCTCAGGGCCAGTCTACGTGTTTTTCATTAGAGTTTGCCTTAGTTCTTTGCTGTAAATTTATTAGCATAATGCGTAAAGATATCGCGTTCATTTGACAGCTTCTCCAAGTTGCCGCTTGGCTTCACTGAGTCCCTCATGACCAGGCAGGAGAAGAAGAAGGAGCAGGAGCAGCAACTGTAGCTGTGTTACTTGTCCTTATTTCATTGTTTCATTATGTTAATAAGGCAGAATTCACATAATGAAGCCTCGCAGCTTTCACACTGGCCACTGGGCGAGAGCTTACGAAATTCACTCGAATTTCTAATATCCAAGTTTATTATGTCATCTCGGAGCAGGACCGTCGGCGACGAAGGCGACACTTTGCTACAATGGCGCCATAAAGTTTATTCGTGTACGAGAAATACCCACTTGATGGAGCACACCAGGAACAGGGACCAAGGAGCAGGGAGAAACAGTGCCAACTAAGGATGCAGGGTACATAAATGCCAGAAAGGGTAATGAGCAGCTGCAGCAGCAGGCGCCAAGTTTCCCCCCAGCCCCCATCCCCTTGCCTCGATTTTCCCCCATGTAAATCGACGCAATTATTTCGGCAGCGCTGCCTTCCCTTCCCCTCCCTTGCCTACTCCACCAAGTGTTTCAGTTCAGTTCAGCAAATTGGAATATTTGCATAAATTACGCGTTCGGTCAATACTCGACCAAGCAAATACTTTGAGATGAGCAAAATGCGCTGGGGAAATACAAAATAGAGAAGGAAAAATCAAATCTTGAGCAAAAATAACTGAATGACCAAATCTTAAGCTGCGAAGGATTCTACAGAATGTTACGATCAATGTTTACAAAGATATCTATAATAAAAACAAGCTATATAACAAGGCTATAGTCGAATTCGCGAATATAGGATAGCTGTTACTCATTTAAATAAATATTTATTATATTTTATTGCATACTTTTAGGCACTTACATTGCTTAAAACTTAAATCAGCCCTTACTACCGTTCTGTTTATGCCGATCATGTTGCGCTTTATTAGGATGATTGCTTATATTAATAAATTACGTAATATTCTTAAAACTATTTTTATTTACAGAACGAGCTTCCGACGATATATTTAATAGATCACAAAAATGCTTAAAATAACTTAAATAATTTCTTAAAAAACAAAAAGATATACAAAAATTTGAACAGATCTGGATTTTACAATCCTTTCTACAAATTTAATCACGTGCGAAATATTGCCAGAGGAGGAAGGCGAAAATTGCTAAGCCCATCACAAATCCAATTGCCAAGGCCATGATCACAAGATATGTTAAGAAATCCACGAAATCAAATGCTTCTGCTTCTGGATAATTATGAACAGTCGTATCCGTGGATTTCTCCGGCTCCATCGATTTCGCCTGCCAAATCGATTGTGGCGATTGGCTAAAATTTTGTTTAAATGCAGTTATATCCATGATTATAAATGAAAATATAAATTTTAAAACTTTAGGTAACAAACTCTGACTTAATTATTACAATACAAAAGTTTCAACTAGAATCCCAAGGCCGACTTACTTCACTTCGTTGACAATTTTCTAATTTCGAACAGTGTTATTTCTTGAAAGTACCAGTAATTTAATGAAATTAGTCAAACATAAATATTTTAAATTTTATCCATACGAAAATTACGGATAGTATGCCAAAGAAACTTATTATTTCTGAACGGATCGTTTAATTTGTCTCAGGTTGTAATAAACTCCCAATTTTTTTTTTTTTGTTTTTTTTTTTTTTTTACAGACTGCTCCCTGTGTTTGTCTAAGAATAAGTTCAAGTAGAACCGTTAAAGCCACCGATGCGTTCCAAATGCCACACGAATAAGGTAAATTGAGCGTCTTCCTTTTGCCGCTTCCACTTCCTCTGGCAAAAGTTATGAAAGTTTCATTTGTGCTTATGACATGGTTAAAGCATAAAAGGAATGGAGTCCCAGCTGCCTCCCCTTCCTTCGTCCCCAAAGAATCCTCAACATGTTCAGAATCAGAAGCAGAATAAACGAAAACCGAGCTTTTTCTACCCCCGTATCTTTTTACCCATATTAGAACAGACAACGTCCAAGTTTGTTCTCGAAACATTATGAAAATCTCAGAATTCTAAGACGTCAACAAAATATGGATATTATCTTTAGCCAGTTAGAAAATTATAGAAAACTTTAAATAAATATAAGCAACTTTAACTTTATAAATCAGATAAATAATATTTTCACCTTGATAAACTCAGAAAAGAATTTCGAAATTTGTTTTATAAAACTATTGATCTTTGACTCAATATTGTGTTGTAGCATTTAGTACTCTGCCAAAAAGAATATATCAAAAATATATAAAAATAAATCAAAATAGAACAACACCCCTGTAAATTGCCCCTTCTGCCCACAAGCTTCCCCCTCTGGCACGCCAACAATTATAAATCTGTACAAAGAGATGGTGCGGCAGAAATGTTGGTTTCGGCAAAAGTTTTTCCTTTTGTGGACAGCTGAAAATTAAAATCCATTTGCCAAAGGGAGTGGGGAAGAGGGCTGAGGGCTGAGGACTGAGGCGGAGGGAAAGCTGAGAAAGGCAAAGCAAACGCCAAAAGAAGATTACCTCATTAATTTCTATTAAAATTAAAATAAGTTTTGCGCTTTTTGAAAATGGCACACAAAGAGGCAGCAAACGAGGCACAGGCATAAAATAAATAAATAAATAAATAGGAAGAGCTTCTGAGATGGACTTGGAGCATGGTGAATGGCAAATGCTGAACGGTGAATGGTGAACGGTGAATGGTGAATGGTAAATGGTCAATGGGGCCTGATGAAGGGACAGTTCTTAGTTCTTAGGCTCAGCCTAGGTTGAATGACTTTGTATACCATTCAAAAGCGAACGAACACAATTTCCTACTTACAACACATTTCATAAATATTTAATAGGCGTCCAAGGACAAGGCCTGTCCTGTTCCATCCTGTTCTATCGTGTTGTATCCTGTCCTATTCTGCTCTGTTTTGTTCTGGGTTGGTCCATCATAACCGCAATTGAAAGTTATTAGTCGAGCTCAGTTGGCGTCCAGCTGTGTTTAATGATTTTTTTCTTTTAACCAACTCACACCACTTTTTACCACTTTTGACCCACAATATTTAACGTCTGGCTGCAGCTTTTTTGGGATTTTTTAGGGCGATTTCAAATGTTAATAGAACAAGACAACGGTCTGTTCATAAAAATAAACTTACTCATTTATAAAAAAGAGTAAATTTATTGAACATATTTATTAATTTTCTTCAAAGAGTACACAGAAAAAAAAATGCCGTTCTAAAATCAAGCCTAAAATACTTAATTTAAGCCTGCATTTTTTAAGTATGTTTCCAGGATTAAACTGAACAATCAAGCCAATATCGGGATTAAAATGGGAAAATAAGCCCAAATTACTTGATTCTCTCTCGGCCTCTCTCATTTCAATTGGTTCGGTGGCTCAGTGGTTAGAGTCGCCGACCTGTTTGAAAAAAACCTGGGTTCGATTCCCCCCAGTCAATTGCATTCAAACATTCCCTTCATAAAAAAAAAAATGTTTAAAAAAAAAAACAATAATAAAAAATGTTTAAAAAAAAAATTTCAACAAAAAATGTTAAAAAAAAAATAAATAAAATTTAAAAATAGGTATAAAAATTTAAAAAAAAAAAATATTAAAAAATAAAAAAAAAATTAAAAAAAAAATATTACAAAGAAAACAAAAAAAAAATCTTAAAAAAAATAATTAAAAAAAAAGTTTAAATATAAAAAAAAAAATAATTTTTTTTTAGCCTGAATTTAAGAATTTCAGGATTGAATTCGGGATTGAAAAAATCAAGTATTTCATACTTGGTTTAAGAAAATCCGAGATTACCCCACTTCTGACATCGTTTCGGATTGAATCCGGGCTAAATATCCCGGATTTTTTTTTCTGTGTAGATTAAATCTTATACTGGGCATTTATTTGAGCATCTCCAGTTTTCAATTCTGTTTCAATTCTCTTCAAATTATTGAAATAAATTTGATACTCTGCTAACTAAATCTTGAATTAGTTTAAAATAATATTCAATAATAAAACAATGTTTTTCCTTTTTTATGATTTTGAATATTTTGATCATTAAATATCATAAGATATCTGACAGATTGGAAAAGATTTAAGTATTTTCTCGTCTTTTGATCTACCCTAATGAGCATTTAACGCTTGACTTAATGTTTAACTAATTTATTTTCTTTTAATAACTTTCATTGTCTGCAATATTCTAAAGAATTCACAGCTGAAGCAGGAGGGATGCTGTATGCTCTTTGAGCTTTCACCAGGATATATGATATAATCCCCTCCTGGACATGATGTTGCAACACTTTGATGTTTTGATTTTGGACTGGCTGCAATCTCTAAACGCTCAACAAGAGAACAAAAAATTAAAAGTAAAACAAAAAAAAAGCAAATGAAAATGGAAATGGAAAGAAACAGAAAAATATCCTGCGAGTGAGTAATGTAGAAAAAAAGCTGAAATAAAAGGACATTTTGCACGCGCTGCCGCCTTAATGACGACGATTAAAATGCGCTCCACAAAAGTTGCACGCAGCAAGTAGAGGGGGGAATGGAGGGAGGGGCGGAGCGGGGCGGAGAGGGGAAAGGGGGCAGGCACGCAGGTGCAAGACATGTGTGCTAGGGGAGCTTGGAAAGGGGGAGTGGCACAGGGTGACACTTTGTGCGATACATGAAAAACTCATAAAGCAAAAAGGAAACAATTACAAATACACAAGTATGAGTGTGTATGTGTGTGTGTGCTCTAGTTGAATGGCAAGAGCATAGAGAGAGAGGGAGAGGGAGAGGGAGAGGGAGAGGGAGAGGGAGAGGGAGGGGAGGGGAAGGCGTAGGTAAGTAGGCAAGTTGGGCGGCTGGGAGGTGGGGCGAGTTATATTCACAGATGTTTGAAGGATTTCTGTTACAATTTGTTTGCGGCGCTTCGCTTTAACAAATGCTTCGCCGTCAACGTCGCAGTCGCAGTCGCAGTTGACGTCTGTCGACTGCTTTCCTTTTATTTCCTTTTATGGCTTTCCTTGTGCTGAAGAGTGAAATTGTTTCCGCCGCACTTAACGCTGCTGCTGCTGCTGCTTCTTCTCTATCTATAGCTACTGCTTCTGCTTCTTCATCTTCTTCTTATGCTTCTTCTTGTTCTTGTTCTTATTCTTCATCTGTGTTCCCCCATTTGATGGCAAACATTTCCGCAGCTCGTCGCATAATTTAATGCAAATACCTCCAACCCAAATCCCTCTTCCCCTCCTGCCCCCTCCTGCCCCCTGCCCAATACAGTGTCTTTCCTTAGTCTAGTCTCACCCACTAAATATCGATTTTAATAAGCGAAACATTTTCTTTCTTCTGTTCGTTTTCTTTTCTTTTTTTTTTGTGCATTTCGCTGGCATCTTTCCTTGTCCTTGGACTGACCTTTGCTCTGACTGCACTGCCAGCTCCTGCGTCCTGCGTCCTGCTCTCTCAAATGTCCTTGAGTCAATGCAACGTCTTTTCGAGCTCTGTTTTCACGTACTCAAATCATATTTTCATCCATAACCAAGTTTCTTATACATATAAGAGAAACAAATTCGTAATATGAAATATTAGAAATTAAGAATTCTAATACTACTCAATTAAAATGGGGAGCAGCAGCTAATTGTCAAACTAATGCCCTTCAAAATTTCTTTGATTATCATTTAAGAATTTTAGAACTAGAACTATGCGATAATGTATTAAACAGAATTCAATTGAATCTCGCTAGTTCTAAGATTCCGTATTTACACTGTCCTGCTCCAATAAGTATGCTTTATATTTACACGAATTTGATACAACCAAAATTTCATTAAATTTCAAATTTTTCCTTGAAAACTATTATTCTCATATTTTGAAATTAGTCTGTTGAAAAATTCGGAATGAGATAAAAGATACATCTTACAAGAAAATTTAGAAGCAACATCTCCCACTTGAAAAATCTGCTGGAAAGGTTTTTGATTAAAAATATCTCCTTGAAACTTAAAAATTATTTGAAACATGTTAAAATAAAAACATTCCTTTCTCCAGTTGCATGTAAATTAAGAAATATTATCTGTCAGTTCGACAAACTCATTCGACGAATAACTTTTACCAATGTAATTGAATTTCTTTGTGCAAATTTATGTTGCTTGAACTTCTTGAAGTTTGTCTAGGCAAATAAGTCAGAGAAGGCGGCCACATCCACATGTAGGGTATATTATTACAGGACCTTGGTTAAAGTCTCGAGTTGCTTATTAAACTGTCGCTGGTGCCGAGTTCACTGCCAGTTGCCAGTTGCAATTAAAATCGTTGGAAATTCTCCTGGGCTGGATGGGAACCTGAGTCCGAGCCACATTCCCGTCTAATGCCTGATGCCAAAATCCACTCGTCATTTGTGAGTTTTCACACGCAACCGACACAAGACGGCTGTGTGTGTGTGTGAGTGTGTGTAAATTTGAAGGATAAAATAAACAGACACGTGGCACACGAAACCTATTGAATGATAAGCATGCAACTAAAAAGCTGAAATTCGAATGCCACACGGATCCGGATGCGCCACACGGATCCGAATTAGACGACGACGACGACGACGAACGGTGAATGTGAAAGGCAAAAACGGAAGTGAAGTGACAGAGGAGATAGCACAAAAAGATAATATATATACAGTCGAACTTCCCTAACTCGAATCACCATTATCCAAGAAAAAAGTTCGAGTTAGGGAGACTTCGAGTTAGGGAATTTTTTTTTTTTAGTTTTTTAAAAGAAACTACAAATGCATTCAATCATATATACATTTCAAAATTCCAATTTTTCTTGTTATTTTCAACAAAAAGCGATTCCAGTTTGTTCAAGACCTGTTAATATTCTCAAAAATTGGTTTCTTCGTTCTTTTGCTGTATCCGGAAGAAGTTCTCGGTTCAAATGTCATCATAATTAATTTTTCATTTTTTAGTATAATGAAAACTGTTTTTGCTGAGATACCATATTTTTCATCAACTTCAATATATTTGGTCTACTTTCAAATTCCTTAACTAATAAGTTTGAATATTTCTTTAAACATTTTTTACACTGATGAGCTGACAAAGTAATTGTTGATGCAATATTCTATCATATACCATCTCCATATGTTAATGTACATCAATATTACGTATCAAAATGAGCCGGTAACAAAAACGCAAAATAGAAACGAAAAAAAATTCAAACTTTATTAAGGATTTTCCCGAAAAATTCGACTTACAGAAGTACGGGCCAATATTTTTGTTCGAGTTAAGGAGATTTTCGAGTTAGGGAAGTTCGAGTTAGGGAAGCAGATTTGTATGAAATTAGCTCAGTAAACGCTATTGCCACTCGATTTTGTTCGAGTTAGAGAAACTTCGAGTTAGGGAAGTTCGAGTTAGGGAAGTTCGACTGTATATATATATACGTGCTATATGTGCAAAAATCGAATTTCAAATATCAGAGAAACGAAATTTAAATATGCGAATGCGAAAGGGATAAGCGCAACTTTTTATGCAAAATAGGAAAAACATTTTTGTGCAAGGGACTTATAGCGGATTTATTTTGGCAACACACAGTACCCAACACCCCCCAATCCCCAATCCCCAATTCCCCAACCCTCAAGCCCAAATTCCAAATCCTCTCGCAACCAATTCCGCACAGGAAACACAACCAGAAAACAAATACAAATACACGCAATCCAAATATTAACGTGCAGACTCTCAAATAGCAGATACAAATTCAAAAAAATAGTACAAAATAAGAAATACAAAACACTCGCATGCTGTGTGAGTTAGGACATCGGGATTCGGTGTGGGATTTAGAGGTGTGGCTGGTTGTGGGGAGAGGGAAAGGGGATGATGGGAGTGTGATTGGATTGAAGGATGCTTGGCCCGATTGACAGGCTTAGACATGCACGGCAGCAGCAGCTCGACATCAAATGCGATGTGAGGTCCTAAGCTGACATCGAAAGGGGAAAGCCAATGGGATTTCGATAGGGCAGCCAAATATTTCCAGAACAACAAACGGACAAATATTACAAAAGCTACAACCTTAAACTGTATTTTTGAGTTATATTTGCAATTTTAATTCAGTTTTGTTTATTTGTTAATAGGGACAATCAATAAATAAATGAGTTGCAAAATAGATAAAAGCTATATTAACACTTGAAAATATGTTTAATAAAAATAATTTGTAATTTTTGTTGGTAAATTTCAACAGATTCTCCAAAAGATCCTTTCTTTAAAAGATGCTTCAAGTTCTAGAACAAAAAAACACATGTTTAGTTTGCAAAATTTCTTTATTTCTGTGGGTTCTAGTTGAACGGTTTATTTAAGGGCTTGACTGTTATGATTGTGATGTTGATGAAGTGCCGCAGAAACAGGAAATAAAAAACAAAGGCAAAACAGAACAGCCAAAGGAAAAGAAAAGGGAAAAAGAAATGGAAATGAAAATGGTATGAGTGTTTGAATGAGTGAGTGATGTTAACTGATGGATGGTAGACTTATGTATGTATGCATGTGTACATACACTATGAGTACTATGGGGTTGTATATATGAACTAGGTGCATTCCCCTTCCCTCTCCCCGATCTCTCTCTCTCTCTCCTTGGCATGTTCGATAAGTGTGCGGCCTCACAGAAATTACACGCACACTTGCGCGTTTTGCTCATCATGAAGTTGATGGATTGCTCTGGTCAACTGCCCACTGACTGACTGACTATAACTGGCAGTTAGCCCACTTCCACCCCATCCCTCCTACCACCCTCCTTCCAAAATGGAGGACAGGCAGTTCCTGAGTTGGAAAAACAGCGCCCAATGCTATGCACACTTGATAAATGGTGGAGCCATAATGAATGGTTGTCCTTTCATTCCTTGTCCAAATGTTTCAAATGTTTTCGAACCAGATTAAAGTAAACACATGAATATTCATGTATAAAACTGCACTTTATTCCAACTCACAATTTCAGAAAAACCAGAAACATTTACACAATGATTTATTCAATTACTTAGTGCGATCAGATACATCATCTTTAGGCAGTAGATCTTCCATTTGAATGTAGAAACTTATTTGGTGGGAACAATTAAATTCTACGCTCCAGCACATGGCCCCAATGCAATCGCCACTTGTCTGTTTCCCTTCCCCCTTCCGTGCCTTATTCACTTGTTGTTCAAGTTGCAGCCAATGAATCGAATGCACTTCCATATTTATCTGAGGACGAGGCATGCAACATAATCGTAATTACTTAATGCGTTCAACAATGTTTTGCCACTAAATTTAAGTCGAAATGCATCATTAAATGGAATGGAATCACCCCAAGTTGGCCCTCGATCTCGATCTCGATCTCGTTGCGGAGCATAGCAATGATTATGCTCTAAGTGAAAACATATGGATCACAGATCGGTTCGGTTCGGTTCGGATGACTTCGAATTGGATCGCATCGCAGCGGGGACAGACAGACAGACAGACACTGGCGTGACTCATAAGGCCGCCAGATGGTAGCATACAACATACTAAACAACATACAACATACAGCTGCCACGCCTGATCGCCTGATCGCCCCTCTCAACACGCACCATCGCCAGACTTGTCTCAACATCCAACAACCTCATCTGATCTCGGGGGATCTAAGGGCGCTGCGGCGAGAAGGAGGGAGGAGGGATCTCGCAATACGAGTACACATGTCTAATTTATAGACCGACTGTACAGGTTATCCAATTACAATCTGCGAATCTCTGCAATCAGCAATTTCAGTACTCTGTCTGATAATTATAGTTTTACCTACAGTGAACCATTAATGTTTTCATACACCATAAATTTGTCAAATTGGCGTATAAAAAAGATGTTTTGATGCGGGTTTTTTATATTATTCTTTTATTTACATAAACTCCGTTCGAATGATACAAAAAAACTCTTTAACTCATTAAGTACCCATGGAATATTTTGAACTTTAAAAAATGGCATTTTTCAACTTTTTTTCTCGATTTTTGAAAAAAAAAGTCTTTTGATGCAGAAATTTTTTTCAAAGAATTCTAAGAATGACTGCAAAAAAAATGTTCAATAATCTCTTCGCTAGTATTTCTTATGATTTTTTGAAAATTGCCAAAAAGCCACTTTTTGTATGAAAATGAGGACAAGGGGTTTAAATAGTAATTTTTAGCAATTTTAAAAAGATCATAAAAAATACTAGCAAAAATGTTTTTGAATTTTTTTTTTAAAAATCGAGGAAAAAACGTTGAATAAGACTTTTTCTAAAACTCAAAATTTTCCATGGGTACTTAATGGGTTAAAGAGTTTTTTGTATCATTCGAACAGAATTTAAGTGAATAAAAGCTTAATATAAAAAACCTGCATCAAAACATCTTTATTATACCCAAATTTGACAAATAAATGGTGTATGAAGACATTAGTGGCACACTGTATGAAAAATATTTCAGAAATACTCAGCAAAAATATGTCTGACCTTTCCAAACATTTTTATTGATTAGATTCGAAGTATGATATTTTTCTTCATAAAAATATTGGCATTTTGTCACATTGTAATTATTTTTTTATTATTTTTTCAATATTCAATTGCATATAGCTTATTTATTATGCCGTTAAATATTTTTTTGAACATTTGTGCTCTTTACAAAATGCAAAACTTTGAATTGTGTTCAAAGCAACAAATTCTCTAATTGGTACTTAATAGCATTTATTATTAGTTAGAATGAGAAGAATTATTACAATTATTTATTTTTATTATTATGTCATTTGAATTGAATTTCGGTATATTATTTATTTAAAATGCCTTTCAATATTCTTTTTAAAAATTGTAAATTTTGTATGTTGTTCAGTAAATGCACAAATTAAATTTGTATTTAAGGCAATAAGTTATAAAATTGGTATTTAATGGCATGTATTATTATTAGCAAGAGTCAGAATAATTATGCAATTATGCACAACCCACACTTTGAGGTGTGTGTGTGCGTGTTTGTGTGTGTATCTGAGGTAGCCAAATGCGTTATTAATATCCAAATTGGCTGTTATAAACGTGGGGAGAGAGAGAGAGAGGGGATGGTCTAAACTGTGTATCTATTCGCTTCAACTGCTGCCGAATGATAAAATACACAGAGCCAAACCCCACAAAATTATGCAAATGCGATCCATTAGAGCGCCGCTCTTTATGTGAGTATGCAAATGAAATGCCGTGGAAATTCATATCTTTTAGTCGAATATAATTAGGTTCATGTGTGAAGCGGCCACAATTAAGTGACCAGAAGCGATGGCTACAACTGAAATCTATAATTAAAACCATACACAATTTGAATAAAATACCAAAGGAACACAAAAAACAGGCATCAACTGAAATTAAATAATGCCAAAAACTATATTCATCAAACCGAATGTTGAAGCACTCTTTTATCACTCTAAAATCAACTAAAAGAGTCCCTCAGATACATAAATTTTCAATCGTTCTACTCACAACAGATTTAATGAGGAAATAAAACAATTCCAGGCACGTTTTGGGGACTGAGCCGGAATATTCTTCTCAATTTGTGGTTGGGGTATTATAGAGAACTCCAACTTGCGACGTGTTAATTATATAATTGACAAATTAATTCGATATTCGACTGGCAACACACACGTCAGTTGTATATTCAATTGACGTGCAAATAAGAATTCGATAAATTAATATTTAATTAACCACTGAAAGTCAATCCAAGTGGCTGCATAAAATAGTAATTTGGAAGTTGTTAGAAATACAATTAAATGATGAGTTTACAATGGGAACTCTTAGATTACTTTGTTCTTTGTTAGTCGTATTTTTTTTATATGGAGAAATTTTAAATATTTAAGGAACACTGGTTACTAAGTTATTCAGTATTGATTTTGTGATAAGTGTTACTTACAATATTTAAAGCAATTTATATTTATTATTGTAATTTTTTAATAAAATCAGTATTTAAATTATATATTCACCTTAAAGTATATTACAAGACTTTGTCTTATATTATAGTAACATATATCATTTGATTTCATTTGATAATTTATTTTCACTTATTTTAGAGCTCTCCCATCTATTCTTCCCCCAACTATCTTCCACTTTTCCCCTCTTCCCCTTTCGAGTTTCACTTGCAAATCGAAAATATGAGAAGTGCTCAATTGTGGACCCATGGGGAAATCTGTTAAGCTGCGCCCAGTTTGGCCACGCCCCCCATCTATTGAGTTGCAGATGAAAATGTGGGAACAAGCGACGAGGGAGCATAGGGGGAAGAACAGAGACAGAGAGACTAAGAGAGAGGGTCGAGCAAATGGTGTAGAGCACGTTGTTGTTGTTGTTGTTGTTGTTGGGATTAGTGTAGTGGGGTTTGCCATGCGATGCAATAAATTAAAATAATGTTTGCTCATTTAAAACTTAGGGGCTGCCATTGGAATGGACGGAGAGGGGAGGGGCGGGGAGACTGAGGGAGGCAGAGGGAACAAGTGTTTGCTTGTGCGCCGTTAATTTGTTTTTACGACACTTGTTGGTGTTTATTATTTCTGTTTGCAGCTCCCGCGGTGGCGGTTAGTCATTGGGGCGGATTGGGGCAACATCACAAGCGACAACAGCAACAGAAATGGGAACTGAAACGGGAACAACGGGAACAGCAGCGATGCCCCAAGAACAACAAGAACAACAACAACAACAACAGCTCCCAGGAGGCAAATGTGGTGCAGGGAGAGCTGGGAGCGTGGTCCGCTTAAGTAGTAGAAACAACAGAGACAATTAGATAATAACAAATTTCAGTTCCCATTGTTGACACTCGTGAAATGTGAAACAAGAGATAAAAACTCAATTCCATTTAAGGTGGAGCCAACCAGACAACGAAGCCAAAGATTATTCCCACCATATGATGCAATCGATACAGAAGAAGACTCCATCCAAAGTTCCTAATTTCATTTTAAGAATAATACAACTTTAAATGATTTCAAAGAATATTTCAATCTCGAAATTATCAGTTTGTGCTCAGATATCTGAAAGCTTTCAAAGGAGTTTCTATCGATTTATATTGATAACATACTCTAATGGAATTTAATGTGCTGTTCAACTTTTTTAAGAATTTTGAAATTCAAAAAACGATTTCTTTCTCTGAGTGTAGGCAACTGACAGGCATTTAATGGGAATCCATCGTCAACTGAAAAAGACAGGCTGGAGACGGACTGGGACTGACTAGTTAACTTGGCACTGGCCAAAGCCCAGCCACAGATTAACCCATCATGAATCTTAATTAGCAAAAGGAGAAAACAAGAACAAAACAAAAACAAAACAAAAACAAAGAGAAAACAACAGCAGAAAGGGCAACTTTGTGCCTTTGGCAGATCCCTTGATGGGGTTCCCAGCAATTGGGCAACTATTGTGCATAGTTGATGGACAAAGCGGCACTCAAACTTATTACGCAAAAGTCCAGAGAATGAACCCGTAACCGAAACGTAACCGAACCCCTAACTGGAATCCCTGCTATCTGAATCTGAATCCAAATCCGACTCCGACTCCGACTCCCAAACTGAACCTGAACTCTATCCCAAATCATGTGAGTACAATGCGCTATACAACAACAACAACAACGAATAGAAGATTTAAAGAAAGAACGAACGAAAAAAAATTGTTTTGCTTTTGTGGCACAAAGAACAACAACAACAATGGCAACTTGAAATAAAAAATAATAATGCAAAGCCTAGCTAAAGGTCTCTATTGGGTCGACAGAGCAAGAGAGACAGAAAGAGAGAGAGAGAACGAGAGAGAGGGTTAGAGCAAAAGAGAGGAGAAGACAAAGACCAAACATTTAAAGACCGAGCCGAGTACAAACAAACAAGGGCATCCAGTTTTTTCTTTCTTTTATTTATTTATTTTTTTTGCTTTTCATTTTTTGTATATGTATGTTTTTTTGTGGCCCAACCTTTTTGAAAAATCAAAACAAACGAGCGTGGAATGAAGGAAACAACGCTAAACGTAAACAACATAGAGCACACCCCGCAGAGGCAACAACAACAACAAGAACAGCCAGAGCAACAACAACGGAGACAACGGAGAAGAACGACAACAACAACAACAACATCAACAACATCTTGAGTTTGAAGCTTTAATCCAAGTCCACAACTCGCCAGCGGGAGTAGGTGTAACTCCGGTAGTAACCTCACCTGGCCTCAAATATTCTCCTCAAAACAGCCAACAACTGGAGGAGAACCAGTTGGGCCAGTTCCCAGTTCCCAACTTGCCTCTCTCTCTCTCTCTCTTTTGCTGTATTCCACTCTCTTCTGTTCTCTTCTTTGTTTTTTGTATTTTTGCATTTTTTCATACTAATAATAATAATAATAATAATCACAATAAAAGAGCTTAAAGATCAACATGTGGCGATATCGCGAGTATTCCTACAGCTTCAGTGTCCCTAAAGAATCATCAACAGCCACAGCCACAACAACAACAACAATAATAATAAAAATAATAATAATGTTGCAGGTTTGTTGTTGTTTGTCGATCAGATCAAAATCCACCTGGTCTGCTAGAAGAGCAGGTAAATAATGGATGACTCATGTTCAATTCAGCTTATAGTTTTTTATTGCGGAACTGCAAATAAAGTCTATAAATTTGCGATGGTTTTATGGTTTTAATAATTTAAGTATCTAAACAAGAATGGCAACTTAATATATTTAAGAGCTTAATTAAGCGTAAACACCGAGATAACGAACGAGTTCAGTGTGTTAATTGTTATTAACTGTTATTAATAAAAGAATATTTAGAAGGCTGATTAAATGTTACTTGCATCACTAAATAGAGAACTATTGATTTTTGGTTTATTAACTATTTTTATCATTAGTATGACCAACAGTATGGTAAGAATCTAAATTGTCACTTGCACTTCACTTGTTTTGAATTTATTATTCTTTTTTTTGTTTACTATTTTGAAAGAGATTAAAATGAAGATTTCACTGTCTTCTTAAAGATTTATAATTTTACACTGCTCTCATCATTATATTAAAGACTGAATAAAGAAATGCATTAACTTTTCAGTGAAAATTTCTTAAAATAAAAAGTAATATATCTACTCTACTTATTTTTCACACTTTCTAGTCAACTGACATAGATTGGGGAGGAAATGTTGAATAAATCTTGAATGCCGATTAAAATCTGTTGAATTGAATAAGCCCAAAACAGCGACAGATTCTTCAGTTCAATAAATAGAGGATAAACTTGGATAAGCTTGATAAGCTTGGTAACAATTATTGAATAATCTTGCTAGCATACGATACAATATTTCAGCAGTACAATAACCAACAGAGAAAATGGGAAAATGGGAAAATATCAAGCCCATGACCTCAGTCCGGTTAGCAACAGCGTCAAATGGTCAAAGAGGCCTGACTGACGAGGAGTGACGAGGGGGGTAACTGGGAAGCCCTATTATACATATGTAGAGGGCAAAGAGAAGCAGGAGAGGGGAAGACAAAGACATGGTAGGAATAACGAAAATATTTCATCAAATGAAAGTTAATCATAGAAACGCATTCAGTAGATTTTACTGAGAAGCCATACAATTACTATCAAAATAAGTAAAAGCAAAAGACACCCACGTCTTGTCATCTCTCACTCTCTCTCTCTCTCTCTATCTTTCTCTCTCTGTCTCACTCTATGTTCTTTGGCATTCTTTAAACAATTTAACAAATGCCACAAGCGTCAATTGGAAGGCGTTCGAAGCACGTTCGTTAATTAAATTAATTGAAGCGTCGCAACTTATGATGGGCCCCCAGTCCAATTCAGCTCAGCTCAGTTCAGTTCAGGCCAGGCCAAAAGGCAAATGCCAGCCAGCTTGTGTTGTCTTGTACTGACCTATAAGTCCGGCCATTGAGCACATACCAATGCACTCCAATGTCTTTAAGCATTTTGTGCCTAAGCCAATCGAGACTTTAGACTCGTAACTGTCATTCGTTGTCATTCGCTGTCATTCGTTGATTTGCTCTAATGTTCGCCTAATGTCTGTCATAAAAAAGATAACAGGAAAGACAGAACAGTTCTACTTTAAATAGCCGCACCTTTAGATACCCTATACACAAAATAGATGCTGCAGGAATTTGATTAAATTAAGAGTAACTTAATAAGTCTTAAATGTTTTGGTTCATGAAATAATATGTTTAGTTTGCTTTTATATTTCTGGACAAGTTCATCATACCCTGCGTTAGGGTATCTGAAGTAGCACATTGCCAGATGACAGCTTCGTTGTTGCACTCTGATGTTGAACGTTGATGTCGTTGTCGCTGTCGATGGCAGCATAAATTAGGCACAAACTAATTAAATGCGTTTCAATTGAAGTTGCAACTTGCAACTGACAGCAGACGCTGCCTCTGCCTCTGTCGCTGCCTCTGTCGCTGTCTCTGTCGCTGTCTCTGCAGCAGTTGCTGTTGTTGTTGTTGCTGTTGTCGAGCCTGAAATAATGAGCTGCGTACTCGCTTGTATCTGTATCTCGCAGATACACGTACTCAAGCGTCAATCCGTCGGCACAAACACGTTCGGGTTCCTGTTCAATAAACTGCAATTTTGCCAGTCTCAAGAAGCACTCTTTCTTCTAGCCGACGATTATTGGCATTATTGAAGGAGAATATGTGCTCGACATTATACCCTGTAAATATTGAACACTGGTAAATTAAGCGATGTTTAACACACGATACCTGGTAAGCTTTGTAATATCCATTTATTCTGATAGGCACAGAAAGCTGCTGTTATTACACATACCCTGCAAATGTTGACAATGTATGTACATATATGCAAAAAAGACTTGACGGAATACACTCTAATATTTTTGAATAGACAGAGTTATCTAAATAGCAATCGGGTGCACGTATACCCTGTAAAAATTAAATATCAGTAAATAATGTTATTTATCGACAAAAAAAAACATGAGTAAACTAACAATTACCATTTAATTTTTAAATAAAATACTATCTGATTATTTGATCCTTCCACAACAATATTTTGACTATCTACATTCTCTATAATTTTACCTTTAATATTATATTTTTAGTTGGACTGCTGTTCGTTGATATTGAATATATACAATACATATAATCAAATAATATAAATTTATTTATAATTTAATACTTATTAGAACCCTTGTGTTTGTTTTGAATTTCATTAAATAGTAAAAATAAAATTGAGTTTTGATCAACTACAAGATTTTCGATATTTTCGACTTGTTTTCTTAAAGAATGTATTTTTTTGTTTAAGAGCCGCGATTGGCAATGTCTTCGCTGTAAGTTGTTCTTGGTTAATTTCGCTGGCTGATTGTAAATTTTCCAAATGACTATTTCATTGCCTACTTTTCACTTGCAAAACTTTTCCGCTTTTGGCAACAATCAACAATTAAAAACGCTGACTCAGCCGCTGCAGTTTGTCTGCTTCTGCTTCTGCTTCTGCTTTTGCTTCTGTTTCTGCTTCGAGTCTTGGCTTGGCTTGGCTTGGTAACAGCAACAGCAACAGCAGCAGGGCCAAAGCGCAAAGCGTCAAATCAAACATGGCCAAAGCGGAAAGTCAGCCAAATGTTGAGGGCCAACAAACTTTTACCCTAGAGAGCCAGCCGGCAAGTCTACCAAGTCGTTCGTCTGTCTGTCTGTCTATTTGTCTTGGATCATAATGACACACATATCGTCTCTCAGTGTACTCAAACGAGTAGAGACATAATTACCGAACCCAAAGCTGAACTGAACCCAAGCGACCAAAAATGATCTCCGGCTGACAGCTGACGCTGTTAGCCAGACCGTTGACTGATTTATGAAAGACACTTTTGCAAGTCGCCCAACTTGATTTTCGAGAAACCGTTACGGGCCTCTGCGCTCAAAACAAGTGTCTCTGTCTGTCCATCTGTCTGTCTGTCTATCTGTCTGTCTCTCTATCTATCTATCTATCTGTCTGTCTGTCTCTATGCCTATCCATCTATCTGTCCAACTGTCAGCAAATTCAGCAAATCTTTTGTTTGCCTGCATGCTCTTTCTTAAGCCATTTACACAGTGCCTGTCATAAGTATTTTGACATGCACACAAAAATGCTATTTCAAGCCAAAGAATAATATTATAAATTCAAGATAATTTGCATTTCTAATTGAAAGTTTAAGAACGTATATATAGCTCTTTATCTATCATATAAAAAATGTTCTATTGTTTCAACAAAACAATAATTAGCATGTTCCAACAATAATGAAATATGATAATAATGAAATATAAAATATGACTCATCCTCTAAGTTTAACTATCTTTCAAAGCGAACTTCAATTGGAAACTAAGAACAAAGTATTTTCAAAGAGAGAATTTCTTAAAAAAGACTGATTTTTATTTATTTGGGCAAAACAATAATAATATATATTTATAATAAGTAAAACCTTTCTTTGAAAACTGCATTTGTTTAAAATAAACAAATTACATAGTGTATTTCTTTATGGTTATTTTTGAAAATATTTTAATATTTGTATATCATTGTTTTTAGAGTTTTTTTTTTGCTTTAGTTAGAGCATTTACAGTGCGGCTTAAGCTATAAAGTTTGCTTAGTTAAAGGTTTTTTTCCCAATTTTGTCTATTACACGACTACGAATTGAAGTGTTTTGTTGTCTTTTGAGCCATGTTTGTTGCCAAGCGCACAAATGGCTCATACATTGTGTGTACTTATGTATATACTTACATATATCCGCCTCAACTCAACTCACCTCGTCTCTTGTATCTTTGTATCTTGTATCTTTGTATCTTGGTCTGGCCAGACCGGTCGTCTGTTTGGCTGGCTGATTGTTCAGTTGTTCAGTTTGTTTGGTAATCACGATCGCCTGATCTTTTAGCTGTTTTCAAAGAGTAGTGGCCCAGTTGCTGCTCTCTTGCCTCTTGCCTCTTGGCCGTTTTCTGTTGCCTGTTGACTGTTCGCTGTTGGCTGCCGGCTTTCCGCGCGAGTCTAAACTTAATTGTCGGCCTAATGGTAATGTCTGTCTCTCTCCCTCTCTCTCTCTCTCTTAATCCATCTCTCTGTCCTCCTCTCTCACTCTCTGTCCCCTCTCAAAACAGCTGATGACTGCTCGTTGATGACTGCTGTCTGATAATGATGAGTAAGCGCTTTTAATGCCAGCAAAGTAACGCTTTGAGAGACTAGAAAATAACCGCAGACACTATTTGAATTCATGTGGCGTTTCTTTAACAAACCGTATAATTATGTGCACTCAGAACGAAGCCAAAAATAAAACAAAATAAAAATCAGAACGATAGACAAAAAAAAAATGCTAAAATATTAGAGCAGGGATTCTTTAGGGTCCTTCCATTTTATCATTGTGTGACCTTTAATATGATTATACATTTTATCAATTTCAGTTTTTTTTTAACCGTTTACCCATTATTACAATTTTTAAAAACTTCAAACTCACAATAATTTTTGAAAACTTAACCGATTACTTTGTGATTTTGCAAGAAATTCTGAATCATATTTTCTTGCGGAATGGATTTGTCATAATTTTTTTTCCAACACGTTTTCAAAAACTTGAAACTGTCATAAGTTTGTCAACACATAGCCGATTTTCTTATGGAATGATGATTTATAATACCCTGATATAATGAATGGCTTCAGGGTATATACTATAGTACAAACAAACACTGTCAAAGTAAATAAATTAAAATACTCATTTTAAATTAGCATTTTTGACAAAATTTAATTTAAAGCCTTTTGGTGATTCAAAGATAAATTTTAATAGTATAGATTTGTTGATTAGTAGTAGAGAACTTGAATATGCGAAGAGGCTCGTGGAGGATGCATCAGGGAATGCCATTTGAAGGCTCGCTGCATCCCGGACACTCCGTGGACCTGGAGGATGCGAGGAAACGGGGAATCCTGCAGAAAACCCGCTGTCGGCCGTACCGGGAGCAGTTGAGGAGCACCCAGCAGGCGAATGTCATGCAGGGTCTGATGATTGTGACGGCTGCGGCGACAGTGTTGGGAGTGTTGTGGTTCCACTGTCTGGAGCTGACGCTGGACAATGATCTGGACCAGGTGTCGGGAGTGGCGGGAGGAAAGCTGCAGTCGCTGTGGCTCGGCATTGTCGGTCTGCTGGGAGTGAGTGGAAAACTGGGTGGAAAAGCTTCCCAAGAGGCAACAGCTCGTGCCTTTTATTGCAAACAAGAGCTGGACACGAAGCGCGTCTTTCGCCAGATCTCCAGGCAGGTGCTGAACCAGGAGCACGCTCTGGCCCGCCTGGAGCGAGTCGTGAAGAGTCCCAGGAATTTAAAATCTGTCGCTCTGCTCGGTCCGCCCGGCGTGGGGAAAACGCTGACGACAATGGGACTGCGCCAACAGTTTCCCTGGCCGGAGAATGTGCACACGTATTCGTGGAGCACCTATGTGCCAGATGGAGTCCACAAGTTCCACATGATCCGCAACTTTGTGGAGCATCTGTCCGACTGCGGACAGAATCTGATCGTCATCGACAATCTCTCCACCTGCGATTACGGCATTGTGCCCATCTACAACAAGTTGCTGCTGGAACGGGAGGGAGACTTCAACGCGGCAGTTAACCAGACTGTGCTGGTCGTGTACATCTTCAACCTGGAGATGGAATACTACTGGCAACAGTTTGAGCTACTGCAGCAACTCCCCGTCGACATGACCATCATCAACTATCGGCCCTTCGGACGCGAGGAGCTCGCCGACTGCCTGCAGCAGGAGCTGCGCCTCGAGCAACGGACTCTGGACCAGGGAAAGACCGCGGAAATCCTGGAACGGGCCGTTCTCCAAGTCCAGTGCACTGGCTGCAAGGGACTGCGACAGCAAGTCCTTCAATACGGTCGACCGGATTCCAATTCATGAAGTCTGTTCCATGTGATTGTAATTAAAAATCGACAAAGTGTGTAAATAAATCAGATAATGAAACAATTTAAGATATATGTAGATATAGATAAAGATATAGATATAGATATAGATATAGATATAGATATAGATATAGATATAGATGTAGATATAGATATAGATGTAGATATAGATATAGATATAGATATAGATATAGATATAGATATAGATATAGATATAGATATAGATATAGATGTAGATATAGATATAGATATAGATATAGATATAGATATAGATATAGATGTAGATATAGATATAGATATAGATATAGATATAGATATAGATATAGATATAGATATAGATATAGATATAGATATAGATATAGATATAGATATAGATATAGATATAGATATAGATATAGATATAGATATAGATATAGATATAGATATAGATATAGATATAGATATAGATATAGATATAGATATAGATATAGATATAGATATAGATATAGATATAGATATAGATATAGATATAGATATAGATATAGATATAGATATAGATATAGATATAGATATAGATATAGATATAGATATAGATATAGATATAGATATAGATATAGATATAGATATAGATATAGATATAGATATAGATATAGATATAGAAATAGATAGCAAATCATTTGATTTAAATTGTATATGTATATCTTTCTAGATAGATCTCTTCAGATAAAAGAACTAACGATGCATATTTTGGCACTAATGAAGTTTCAGCTACTTCTTCTCCTTCTTCTGTTGCCCTTTCTGATGGCTCAAAGCGTGTTCGTATCTTGACTGAAGAGCGACGCAGTTGTTGGGCCAGCTGAAGTGGCCAAGTGAAGTGTGGCCCATGCAAATGACAAGAAACGAGTACGTCTTGTGGGAAGGGGAGTGTAGAGTGGCGTGGGGAGAGGGGAGAGGTGGCTAGGGGATGCTGAAAGGGTATGCTGAAAGGGTGTACAGAGCGCTTACAGTACGCACAGCTCAAGTACTGAAGATGCTTAGAAATATTTGTCTATCACTCGAAATTCGGAGGTTGCTTCATCATCATCATCATCTTGGTCATCATTATCGTCATCATCAACACATCACAACTTCAAGTACAGGAAAAGTGCCTTGGTTTTGTTTTGGTTTGTAACAAAAGTGAGACATCGTTTACTCATTCATATAATGATAATGTCGATGATGATGATTACAAGTTATTTAAAGTGTAAGGTCGTCTTCTTATCAACAACTGTGAATAATTTAGAAGCCTCTTCAACTAGATAAAAAAACAACTCCAACTCATTGCAATCGAAAGCAAAAGCAAAAGTTAACAATTAAATGTGAACGTGAATGATTGAATGTGATAATAAATTGTAGTATAATTTAAGTAAATAATTTTAACTAATTTATTTAGCACAATTGAAATTAAATTTATCTTAAGGTTGAATTTAATTGAATGAATTCAACGCATTGGTAATATGATAATTTGCATTGATTTGAAATTGAATTGAAATTAAATTAGAATTGAATTGAATGAATTCAAAGCATAGACTAATGAATACAAAAGCTAACTCGTTGTATAGCTAAAAACAAATTGAACTAAACAACTGAAATTGAATTGAAATTGAAATGTATACAAATAAACGCATTTAAAGAAATCTTTAATGAATAAGAGAGACTTTAGAATGGAAATGAACTTAAGAGTGATGGAGCTTAATGCAAAACATAAAGAGAGGAGTTTTTTGAATCGCTATTGAAAGCAAATTGAATTCAAAAAATACATTTAAATATTTTAAAAAATACTTTGTTAATAAAATGCTGCAAATGAATATCAAGAAAGAAAAAATTATTTATAAGCACATTTAATTACAATAAGATTGAAATGAAATACATAATTCGACAGTTGCAACTTCTTATATATTATTTCATGATAATATAGTAGACATTTAGTTTCCCTAACTTATGCTTCTCGATATGCCAATTGTATCTATTGAATTGAGAGTATCTGAAAGTTGTGTCTGTCGTTTTGTGAAACGAATTGTAGACACGTTTTTGGGCGCAGTGCAGTGCGTTGTGCTTGTGCATCCGTCAGATATGGCAAAGCCCAAGAGCCAACAACCGCAACGAGGACAGAGCCCCCTCTCTGCCTCTCCGCCTCTCGCCCCTCTCTCATCCCCCCACGGAGCACCTTTCCCCCCGTGCCGATTGCCAATTTGCAGTCGAATGCAAAGCGAAAACGCAGCCAGCGGCGTTTGTAGTTCATGAACGGCCAGCGAACTCAACTTGTACCGCGAGTTGATAATAAGATACAACTATACGAATAAACGAATACGAATAAACGAATACGAATACGAATAAACGAATACGAATACGACTACGAATAGTATTTGTTGGCTAAACGGTTGCGGGAACTGGGCATATCGACGGCTTGCAACATGCACCGGTAATTTTAATACCCTGTAAGCAATATGTAAACTCAAATGGGTATAAGATACTGCTGTTAAAAGCAAAAGATAGATTAGATAGATAAGTAGATACAAGATACGTTTGAATGAATAAGCAAGACATAAATAAATGTATTATTAATAAAAACGATCAACAGATCGTGCAGGGTATTGTTTATTCGACTCATCAGCTTCGGCTTTTCTTTCTTGTTTTTAGTTTGTATTTTTTGTGATTTGTTTTTATTTCTTTTTGTTACTGACTGAGATTGAGTCGTTCGGCTGGTCACGTAAGCACCGATTCCAACTACGATTTGCCCGATGTTGTTTTCGTTTATTTGGTTGTTTGTTGTCTTCGTTGTTGTTGTTGTTGCTGGGCCAGTTGCATAAGCCCCTCGATTTGATTTTGGCAACGCGGAAGATACGAATAGCCACAACCAAAGCCAAAGCCAAAGCCAGAGAGTTAGCATCTAAACGATTTCGAAACCATTTTCCATTTTCCTTTGCCGTTCGATTTGAACAATGCAATTGCAAGTTGCTTTCAGGAAAATCGAAAATGCCAG
The DNA here is from genome assembly GCA_037043435.1 of Drosophila suboccidentalis. NCBI lineage: Eukaryota > Metazoa > Arthropoda > Insecta > Diptera > Drosophilidae > Drosophila > Drosophila suboccidentalis. Next base: position 162,842 of record JBAMBK010001940.1, read on the forward strand.
TCAGACAGGCCTATGTATAAAGATCTCTATGTTAAAACTATTCTCTATCTGACTTTAAAAATACAGTTTGTAATATACAGTTTGAAATGGTTTTAAAGCCCATTTAAATTATTCAAGTCTCTAAAAAACAAGTTCAAAATAGGGCACAAAACGTTTCTGAATTTTATTACATTTAATACGCATAGCTCAACTTCCTTACCAAATATCAACTGCCTATCTAAAATACTACCGAATCACTTCTGAATACATTTTAATTCATATCAAATAATTCTAAATTATTTCATAGATGTCTAGCTTAAATATAACTCTGAAATAACAAAGAAATAAAAATCTAAGAAATAGAATTTCGTTATTCATTAATTTGGATTCTCTTTCTAAGAGATATAGACATGACATTTGTCATAGTTTATGGCGCTTGTTTTCGTATAGAAGCTTCGAATGGAAGTCACTTTTGGCATATAAAATACATCAATTGTGGCCTCTGTGCCATTAACTTGTCTTTTGGGGGGGACTTTCGATATCTGCTAAACTGTCGCTCGGCGTGCAGATCTCTTAACTTAACTTATTTTCAATGCTGACTGCAATGCATGTTGTGAGTGGAAAGTGGAGCAAACGGTTTCCTTTATGGACGAGCATATAAAATTTTATGAACCATTTATGGCAAAGCGAAAAGGAAAGAAAAATAGTAGATGGGGAGATGGCAGAGAAAAACGAAACGAAATGAAATCAAAGAAACACATAATAGTAAAGTAGCAAAAGGAAAAGAGCAGAAAACGTCGAAGCGGAATAATAATGCGATGACAACAGAGAGCTAGAGACAGAGCTAGAAACAGGGAAAGAGTCAGAGAAGGAGGCAGAGAAAGAGACAGAGACAGAGTCAGAGTCAGAGACGGAGTCATTCAGTCTCCAGTCTCTGCAAAAATGGACGAACCATTGCAAAAATATTATTATGATTGCAACTGCAGTTTCATCTGCAGCAGAGGGAAGGGATAAAGATGGCGATAAGGGGAATGAAGGGAGATGGGAAGAGGAAAGGGAGGAACGGGGGGACTTTGGTCAGCATAAACAATCACACGCTGAGTGCGTCGATGTTGCCGCTCCACAAAATGCCATAAATAATGAAAGGAAGCTGCAACGATCCCGGGGGCAAGTATAGTTTTCGAATGATTTGAAATGAATGAAATAAATTGGTTGCCACGTTGCAAGTTGCCAGTTGCTAGTTGCTAGTTGCCAGTTACCAGTTGCTAGTTGCCAGTTGCCAGTATAGAGCGACAGTAAATGCCACATACACATTGTTCACTGTGGCAGTTGCCACAAGCTGCCGCAAGTACCAGAATATGTGGCATGACTCGTCCTAATGCCTAGTCATTGGCCACAAATCAAAGCTGCAGACAGTCGCAGTCGGTGAACTACGAATTTACATGCAAACAAGTGTTTAATGCTCGACGTTAAGATACCGTGTAAACTTATTTAAAGTATTCTTTTTAGGGAAGTAATTAATGTCTGCCACAAGCATCTGATACTCGGCTTACACACTAAAATATTTACAGGGTATATTTATCTCGTATATAGAATAATTATAGGCCTTAATCATACCCTGTAACCTGATTAAAGTTGTCTTAACCGTAAAACACACTACTAGTGCCTTAACCCCCTTTGGTTCTCGTATAATTATTCGCATATGGTTTAGTTACTGACCATTTACATACCCTGTAACATAAAAAATTAAAATTATATTTTATTTAAATTTCATTTTCAAATATTATAGATTCTTAGTCTTCTCAAATCTGAGTAATTGTTATTTTTCTCTAATTGAATTCTGTATCTAAATATTCGTAATATTTGTTATATTTCTAAATAAATAAATTTCAGCAAAAACAATAAATCTTAGAGACACCAAAGATAGTTGTGTTTGCATAAAGTAAAAGTCACAGAACGACGACATTTATTTATGTGATTGTTGAAACTTGCAACCAATTTGGGTTACTGTTACACACAGTCCGAGAGGGGAATGGAAGGGGGATGGCAGAGGAGTGGGGAGTTGAATTTAAGGGCACGGTGCAGTCGTAAAGCAGTGGAGCATATGTGCAGTTGGTAATTGTGCAACGACTGCAACAGTTGTGGCATTAATGAGGAGCCAAACAAGGCAACAACAACAACAACGACAGCAACAACAACGACAAGAACAACGACACAAACTCGTACATATAATATGTACACAAGAGATACATTTGTATCTATACAAGCTGTGGCATATCGCATGCGGTTCAGTTGGGGGAAAAGCGAATCAATCGCAACTCAAATAAATTAAAAGAAATGCAAGGCAAGCCACAATGTGCGACTGCAGCTCTTTGCGTTTGAGCTGACTTTGAGTTTGGCTTGGGCTTTGATGCAACAACGAGCGGCGACTCTTGCAACTCGCATGAGGAGACAAAATAAATTAAAGCGACGACAAGTCACAAAGGCAGCAGGAAGAAGGCAGGAGGCAGAAGGCAGAAGGTAGAAAGCAAAGGCAAAGGCACTTTGAGAAATTAATGGCACGACCAGGCAATTGATTTAAAACCAACGACAAAACAGAACCGAAACAGAAACAGAAACGAAACGAACCCAGCGATCCACTAACCAGTCGACAGTAACTGTCCAACCGAACTGGCAACTCAAAGACTCGCAACTGTCTGATAGATATTAAAGTGCAGATAGCTTAAAACAACAACAACATCAACGCATTTGCCAGAGCAGTCGAGGAGGAGGCTGAGACACAATAAAAAGAACCCATCTAAACGCATAGACTATTATTAGATTTTTAAATGAAGAATAGAAAAATTAAATTAAATAAAATTTATAAGATAGTATATATAATTTTTAAAGATGAATTTGTCAAATCAAATTGGAAACATACTCTAGAAAATAAAATAAAATAAGTAAGTAAATATTAATACAGCTATTTTTATAATATTTAAAGATGAAAATGAATGAATAAATATGGACTTGGCTTTTCATTTAAATGAATTCAGTTTTTTTTATTAATATATAAAAAAATCAGAATAGAAATAAATCGAAAAGGCAACCCCTCTATGGTCGACGCCACTGCGCATTACAAGAATTCTGCACGAGGAGGCTGGGAAAATGATTGGCAATAGACTATGAAAGAAAGCTGCTGCTGCTTTTCTGTTGCTGTTGCTTGCCTGCCTCGCATCCGTATCCATGAGATACTCGCACATTCAGCCAGCTATTTAGTCGCACAAATGTTTCTAATCTGTGCCGCCAACTGGCCGATAAACACATCCCGTATCCATTCCCATACCCCAGAACTCCAGAGCTCCAGCTCCAATACTCCAATATCGCAGAGCCCAGAGCAGAGACCAGACCATACACCATACACCAATAACCATTCGCATTCACATTCACATTCACATTCACATACTCATTCACATTCGTATCTCGTAGAGTGTCAGAGCTTTGTGCGTGTTGCCTAGATTAAATTTCAATTAACACCGCAGATACACTCGCACAACCATTACAACAACAACAACAATGACAACAACAACAACACGCCAGAAAAAAATATGGCAACACAGCGTGCGTATCAGTTTTTCAATTAGATTTCACATTAATTAAAAGACGTTGCCCGGACAAACCATATTACTTACTGGATTCTAACGCTACAAAGTCCAATCAGATCTATATTTATTACTGACTTATAACAAGAAATACGTATATTTAAAAACAGTATTTAATTGTTTGTAATGTTGAAATTACCTATGTACAATATCAGCTGTTGATTATTATCTTTTTAAATTACATTTTTAATTTAAATAAATATTTATGAATACTTATAAAAATAGTAAATTTAAAGCAAAGCCCATTTAAATTAAGTATCTGATTATGGTAAAGATTGAACTATACTTAATTAAGTCATTTAAAGTTCATAAACAAACATTCAAGCTTATAGATACTTTAGTATAAATATAATTAAAAATCGAATCTATTTAGTTGATCCGATAAATACACATACAAGTCGATTACAGTGAACTAAAATAATTTTATTTAAATCAAAAAATATGTAAATACATAGAAAGTAGCTATAATTACCCCAAAATAGATTTTCCTCAGCTGACATAATAATTAGTATTTTTTGATATTTTCAAAATACTGACACAATATTTGTTAAAGCTCCGCACACTATCTGTACATACTACACTATATATTTATATTCATTGGGGTCTCTGCGTGGTGCTGATAAAGCTATCACTTGGTACAATCTATGTTTTCGTGTATGTGTGTGTGTGTGTGTAGGGGCGGAAGGAGGAAAAGTTGGGAGTCACGGGGCTCCACTTACAAATTGGGCAACTCACGCATAACAGAAATTTGTTGGGCGTTCACATTAATTTTTGAACAACTGCGGAATATTGTGTGTGTGTGTGTGTTTGGGTCTGTCAAACAAGTTGACAACTCGCGATATATGTTGTGTGTGTATATATAAATGTACCGTTATATTACCAACACACGCAGAGACATAACTTATATAGCTATATACATATACCAGAGGGAGGAATTTTGCCATTAAGGCATAAAAACCCAAACGAGTCGCGCTTTGGGACAACACAGGAAGACATGGAGCAGAAAGAGGGGAATGAGGCGGAAGGGGGTCTGATAGGCGTGAGTGACAAGAGAGAAAAGGAGAGAGAAAAAAGTAAAAATCATTAAATTAACATGACAAATGACAAAGGACCGATAAAAGTACATGCATGCATGTGGCAGCATTGGAGGTGTGTCTCCACCACACGGACACGGACATGGACAACGAATGCAGTTTAGGAGAGGCAATTGCTCAAGAGGGGCTCAAGGGAAGGGAGGGTTGAGTGTCTCCCAGCCAACGACAGTCAACACTATAATAAATCCGTAAATATAATGGCAAAGGATACTTTGGTAATTGGATGAGCTTATGCTTAACGGCGCTTTAATTTATGCCAAGTGCCCGGAGTTGCACACCAAATAAAAACCCTGGAAACCCTGGCAGGAACCCAGTCAGGAACCCAGTCAGGAACCCAGGAACCCGGTGCCCGGTGCCCGGTCCCCGGAACACAGAACCCGCCCGTCTCTTTCTGTCTCTCTATTCAGCTATAAAATGTCGCGCTCCTCGTTGTCGTTGCTTGTTTATGGTTATGGTTATGTCTGTGTCTGTGTGACACCGTGTTTATGTGTGTGTGTTAGTGTGTGTATGACTAAAAAGTGTGGGCGTGGCATGGCATGTGGTCTTCACCATGTGTGTGCGCCCGAATTTTAACGGGTATATAAAAATGCCAACATGGACATCACTTTCCACAGTGGACCCAGCGCACAGTGGACAAAATCGGTTTTAAGGTCAACAAAATATTCCTTCATCAACTGTTTTATTGATATGTAAGGAATAAAGAAAATGTTATTAGCTGTAGCAAGTTTAATTGACATATGTAACTTCCAAATATATTAAACATACAGACTCTTGATTTTCATATTTATTTTAAAAAATTTATATCATCATCAGCACAACATATCACTGCATATTTAATTATGTATAATTCTTATAGATTTTCGTTCTTTTCATCTCAGTTTATTTAACTTTTCCATTTCGTTTTATAACATATCAGGTCACTTTACCATCTTCTCATATTAGATCCTTTCGCACATCGAATAATCATAAATATCAATTCATGGTATGGTATTAAAGTGGAATTCGGAGCAGGCCTGAATATATTGTATCATATTAAATAGATATTTACTAAAAATAAATATCTTTCAAGCCGAACAGAGCGTTATCTACAAATTACATCAAATTCCCCCAAATATCGATATTATTACTTCATTCCAAAAATATTCAATATATATACATATCCTTATAATCATTTTAGAAACTTTCCTAATGCCCAAACTGACTTTTCCAATTATTTTGCATATTAGTCTAAAAGTTGTAAAGTTTATAGAGCACATTATACTTTTTAGCCATTGTACGCGACGGAAGCGGAAGTTGCTACACATTGCTGTTGTTGTTGTTATTATTGTTGTTGTTGTTGTTTGTTAGGTACTCGTGTTTTTATTACAATATTTGCGGCCATTGTTGCTGTTGCGCTTTTTATGATTATTTTGCATATCATAAAATTAAATGTACGAAAAATATTTACATATTTTGTCTACTTTTTTCTTTTTGCGTTTTTATTAATATTATTTTAGCTTTTGTTTATTTTTGGCTTGTTAATTAATATTTGTATATAAAACCAAAAATAAAAATACGTTTTTATATTCAAATAAGTAGAAATATTTATTTAGTTTGTATCATTCATTGTCCATTATTCAGGTAAGTTGAGTTACTTTTGTTTCTTTGTTTCTATGCGACAACTTGACAAAGTCCCAGCTTAGAATTCCATCTATATCGAATAAAATATGTCCCCAAATTTAAGAAGATTTACAATTTCAGCAATTGTTGTTGAAGTCTTTTATTCAGTTTGTGTTTGTGTTTAGTTTCTTGATTGAGGAGCACTTAAATTGACTTCGATTGCTTGATTACCTTGCGTACACACACTTACACCCGTCTGGGGGGGAACTGAATGCACTGAGAGATACTTTGTAGCGGAGCTTTGTTGTTCCGTGCTCATACATAAATTATGTTAATGCCATCAAAGGAGAGTAACTAGCCATAAAAGCACTAAATGGTTAACTATAAAGGCCAACTGAAATATAATCCACAAAGAGCCAGCAACTCTTGATGGAGATGGCAACGGCAATGGCATTATAGATGAAGATGAAGAGAAAGATGGAGATGGAGATGGGCAAACAGAATGGTCAACAACAAAGGCGGTCCAATAAATGAGCTAAAGGATGACTTTATGTGCCCATTAAAAGATACTGCACATAAAACTTTCAAAGCAAATTAAGTGTAGCATACTTATGTGCGCCGATCACTCTCCACTCACCAAAAAGAATGAAAGCCATCAAGCGTAAACTAAAAGGTATACTGCCTTCTTTAGGACATATGTAGGGTATTAGATTCCCTTATGTCAGAGATATATTTGTTCAAATTTAAGTTTATAATTAATAATTTATAATTTGTTTGACTATCAATCGAGTTAATTAAACAATTTACTGACTTAATAAGTCAACAATTTTGTTCAAAAAAGTTTAAATGGATATTTTATACTAACTTATGTCATAAGAAGTTGATTGCAAATTAACACCTGAGAATTTTTGCTTATATCAATATCCAATTCTATGTCTATAATCTATCTATATAAATCTATCTAAAAATTGAGCTTAATGCGTACTTTATTGTATTCATTGTTAGCTCAATTTAAGACTTAAAAAATTCGACTTTAATGCTTTTAAATGTGTTTCCTTTAGCTTCTTCCATATCCGACTTTTCCCTTTCCCTTTGTCTTCATTCATTTTACTTTTCTTTTTCTTCTTTTTATTTTTATATTTTTTTGCGTAACTTTTTCGCCTTCCAATACCTTCATCAATCATTTCTTGTGTCACGCGCTGGGGACTTTGGGTCTGCATCCTCCGGATTGGACTCCAGTTTGGCGGGTCGCGACTGCAGTGCCAGTGGATTGTGGATTAGAAGGCGCCCTTTCCGGGTTAACAAATGAATTTCGCGCGCCTTTTTGCCCTTCGCTCCCCTCCTCCTTAGTCCTTCGTCCCCTGCCTGTCCTCATTCCACGACTTGAAAAGATTTCAACACATCGAAAGGAGGTTAAGTCAGGGCCTGAGTTTTTGGCGACAAAATCGAAAAACGCTGCGTAAAAGGGTAAACAATGACTTTTTTCAGCTTTTTGCACCCCCTCTCCTGTTGTTGTTGTCTCGCTACCTCCATCTACCATTTCCCATCTACCATTTTGGCCGTCGAGCTGTGAAAACGCAACGAAGCACAAAAATAATAACAAAACGGAGCACATAGCATCGAGTATACTACGAGTATATGTACATGGAAAACAAAGAATGAGGAATGTTTTTCTTTACATTACTTTCCTTTCCTTTCCTTTCCTTCGTTCTTTCCTTTATTTTGTCTCTTTTGATGATGTAATGAGCGTAATAATCAGAAAAACATGCGAAAAGCTTCTGATTTAGATGTTGTTGTTATCGTTGTTACTGTTGTTGTTGTTGTTGTTGGTGGTGTCACCAACAGATTGGATAACACTTGATTGAAATGTCCAAACCCTGAACCCATAAATTACAAACTGACAGGCTAAACAAGACTTTGAAATTTTGGGAGCTCTTCTCCTTCTTTATAAATAAGATTTTCAGTGTGTTAACCGAAGCCGATTTCTATCTCAATTTTTGCTTGGATTTCACATACAAAAAATAAAGCATACTTTTTAGGGCGGATTTAAATTTTTAACTTTGCATTGACAACTCTTTAGCTGGACATTATTAGAGCTAAAAGGATTCATAAAATATATATTCTGGCATTATTTAGAGCTAAGCCGAATATCAACTAACTAATAATAATTCTTCAAATTTTATCAAAAGTACGAAGACATTTTTTAAAATATTAAATGAATCAAAATTATATGGATTTTTTTACAAATTTGTATTTATCATTATTTGAATTGGATGCCTGGCTCGCATTCTAAGCTAGATTCTGGGGGCTGTTATAAAAGAAAAGAAACTTTATAATATGCAACAGTTTATGGGCAGCAACGTAGCTAACGATGTTATAGCCTAGCTTGGAGGCTGCTGTGCACCGATAAATAAGAATAATGTGTGGAAAGTTCAACAAAAAAGAGAAGGAAAGAAAGAAGTAGAAGTAGAGAATGTGAACGAACGAAGAGCTTCGCATAATGACCATGGACGAGCAGTTTATGGTTAAACAGCAGACTTCAGACCTCAACTCGAATTGCAAGGAAGAAAATGAAGGAGAAGGAGCAGCTCGAAAACAGGCGACATGTCGCGACGTGTCGGCAACTGCCACTCCAGAGCACACAGCGGGATATATTCGCCCCTTCCACCCTTCGTTATGCAAAGTAATGCAAAAATGGAAATGGGCAAAGGCAAAAGCAACGGCAACGGCAACGGCAACGGCAACTGCAATTGGTAAAACCCATCGCCCATCGCAGCCTCTTTCCACTCTTCTATCCCTATCCCACAATGTCCTGTGTGTGTCCTTGTTGTCTTTCCAGCTGTGCGGCCCAGCTGAGTGTGTGTGTGTGTGTGTGAAGAGTTTCTCTTTTTATATTGGCCTGGCTTGATAACGCATATTTTTGGCTTATTTTGCAGCTTACTGCTGTGGCAGCAATTTTGTGGGGCTACTACAGTGTGTGCGAGTGTGTGTTATACCCTCTAAAGAAGTGCAAATAGGCATATTGCCAGTATATACAACTAAAAATGAAACGATCTTGAGGCAAAAATATAATTTAATATTTATATTTCAATTCCTGATCATTCACAGGCCTTAAAATACGAATAAAAACAACTCTTTTGCCTTTTCTGAACCCCTTTTGAACCGGTACATATGTATATACATACAAATTATTTAGCTTTCACAGGAAAAATTAATGGAAAACTGAATACAGGGCTATGCATGGGTTTTAGATCTTTGCCATGTCTAAGTTAATCGATTCTTCTGTTAATACATTTTATAAAATAATATATATTTTTTTAATTTTAAAATAACGAACGAACGAAATATTGGTCTATGATTTGGAAAGTTGTCTTAATTTTTATTTGATCGATACAGTTCCCATTTGTGAATATAAAATAATTAAAAAGGGAAGTTAAGTTAAATTTGCTGTAGTTACTTTATCAAGTAAATATTGCATATTTACTTGAGTTTTCATCTTAAATAAAGGTTCACTTAACAGGTGTCTCATAGTCCATCAACCTGTATATTTTGGATGGTTTTCTGTTTTCTTTTTTGTCAGTGACTGCGGTTTGCCCTTCGCTGTTGGCTGTTGGCTGTGCCAGCCGCCTGCCGATAATCACGCCGTTGCCCATCAACCGGAAACGGGCGCTACGCCATCTTGTTTCTGAGCAACTGTATGTGTGTGTGTGCTTAACTGATTGTGTATATGTGAGCGAGTGTGTGTGTGTGTGTGTGAGGGTACGGAAAATATGCGTGCAACTGCCATAAAGTGGCAGCGCTGTCGAAATTGCAGTCGCTGCAAGTGCCTCTGATTCTGCCCCATCTTCTCTTCTTCCCCTTCTCCCCACTCCCATCTGTGCCTCTGGTCCCTGCCAATCTGCGGCCCGGCTGCATGCCAAAGTGCACGACGTATATTGGATTTGCCAATCATAAACTGAAGCCAACTGCATAATCTATGCACTTCACATGCAGAACCAGCAACACACTACATTTTCCCATTCCCAACTCCCAACTCCCAGCTCTCCTCATTCTGCCACAAACTGCAGATTGAAAGAGTGAGAGAGAGAGAGGGGGAGAAGGAAGCGAGTGAATAGGACAGTTGCGGAAAAGGCCAGTGGAATATATTAAAGTTCTTTTTGTTTAAATGCAAAGTGGCGTTGCATGAAATTGAAAACTCACTTTGTCTAGTTGCAACACAAATGAACTTAACTACAGTTAATGTTTCAGTTGGACTTACTTGGACAATACTTTAAAGCTGTACCCTAAATGGGGTACAAATAAATCATATATTTATATTAATACAGATACTAGAGCCTCAAGCTTCTTAAGTTCCAACATTTTCCATTAGTGTTTAGCCAAGACAACTTCTAACTAGTCGAAAAACTGCAGATAATTAAAACACAATTATTTAAATAATAATATGTCTTCAAATTTCTTTTAGCTCAACCCAACAAATAGTATTTTAAACAAGTGGAGTCTATATAACATAAAGAGTGTAGAAGCTGATTATCAGTACAAAAATATTTACTTGTATTGAATTGAATATTTAAACAGTTGCTAATGCCATGAATAGCTAGACTAAGTTCTTATATCTCCATATAAGCCATTAGATGGAATGGATTTCGAGTCATATTCATAAGTAATTCAAATCATAACGATTCGTACTTATCGTTTCCGCTATTTGAGACAACAACGAAAATACGAAATTCAAATTTGATTCAAGTTTTGGCTGGCAATGCTTCCAACTGCCACTCGTACTTGCCCCCTTCCCCCTCCTCTCCAACTGTGTGGTGGCTCAAAACAACCGCCAATAATAACAATAACTATTCTTTAGATCTGCTTAACAGCCAATGTAGTTAAAAAGCAAATGTTTTTCTCAATTGCCAAAGCTCCTTGTTGCTTTTGTTATTGCAGCTAGAGTATAACTGTGTGTGTGTGTGTCTCAGTGTGTGTGTGTGCTGTGTGTGTGTGTGTTTTTGTTGCAAATGGGCCGCAGAGACAACAACGTCGCTTGCCAAAAACAATTCCCACTGAATTTTTACAGTCGAAATAATTTTTAATTTACATAAATGGCGGCCTGTTACATATCTGTATGTGTGTGTGTGACTGTATATATAAATGTGTGTGTGTGTGTGTTTTTTCTCGGTCTCCAACTGTGTCTGCTTCTTTCTTTCGTGGCGCCTCCCTCCCTCCAAGTGCCGCACATTGAATTTGCCGCATTTGCGACGCATAATTTCGGGTTTTGCATTCTTCGACTTTTGCAACAGTCAGCAGAAATGCGACAGTAATGAGATGACGACCACAAAATACCCTTTAAATAATATACTTTTCAGGAACTAAGCCAACAGCATTCAGTTAGTAATTCTAATCCAGCATTTAAGTATATACTCAAAACTCTCTTATGCTTAATTGAATTTACACAAGATACCCCATTTATACATAACAATCTTACAGGGTATACATATGGTAAGCTCTAACTCTAACGAAGGAAGTTGCATGGACCGGAAGTACTTTTCTATTCGCCTGTCTTTCTCGCATGTCAAATACTTTGGAGACTTATCGATTTCTTTTTCTTTTTCGGCCAAGTCCAAATTATCGTCATCGCTCATACGCCGCGTGGTGCCGATGGTCCGGTGGAAATTGTATGAAAATTGTCACTTAAATTCCTTACCAGAATCTGATGTTGTTGTTCTTGTTGTTGCTGTTGTTGTTTGCCATGATAAATGACCAGCAAACATTCCTTGTTCTGTCCTGTCTTGTCTTGTCCTGTCCTGTTTAGTCCTGTCCACCACTCGATGCTATGCATAACATTTACACTAACTGCTTTGCACCCTCTTCCCTCTCGTTTCCTCGTCTTCCCACAAAATATACATAAATGCGAATATTTGTATATACATATATTTAAGTGTGTAAGTTGTTACATTTATTTCTGGTCTTTATGGCTGGCTGTGGAATTAATCATGGCACAATTAAGCACACAATCACACAGGAAGCTCAGCTTTTAAAGCTGCAACTTGAAGCTGTTCAGAGAGCAGAGCTTTAATTGATTGTGCGGCGGAAAATAAGCTTGAATTATTTTGGAATATTTTCGAATAGAAGTAAAACAACATACTTTAGAATATAACCTGGATAATAAACGCCGTTGAACCTTTTTTAACTAGATTAAAATTATGATAGTTAGACCACAATTTCAAATTAATTTAAAATATCACTGTACACTGCAATCAAGGAAAAAATAAATAAATAAATAAATAAATTACTAAATAAATAAATAAATGATAAAATATAAATAATAAATAATAAATAATAAAATATAAATAATAAATAATAAATAGTAAATAATACAAAATAAATA